>OMNZ01070393.1:29477-47874 GCA_900303255.1 Lesueurigobius sanzi | reverse complement strand
GCCTCCGCGCAGTAAGCCTCCGCCCGAGCGATGCCTCCTTCCACTCACTTCCGGCAACAGAACGTGCAAACTGCACGGAAACATTTGCAATGGCGGACTTGTTGGAGACTGGTTTGTAGCAGATCCACAGCCAACTTGGAAGAGATTTGTGGCTTCTAACTTCTCCGAAATTTGGCGCCATGGGACTATACTGTAGAGGCAAAATGCTAACAACGCCTTGGTCGTCTTACGGGAATGAAGGCCAAAGACCAGACAGCCACGCATCGCCTTATCTAAGCCCAGGTTAGAACATATGTATGCATGTGAAAGCGGTGAACTATTCCTTTAAGCTAGCCAAGTACTATGTTTATAAATTGATACACTGTTAATTGTTACAAATTAATTGATTTGGGTGAAATTTTGACTATTCCTTCAAAAGTTGATGATTTCAAGATTGAATTGAGCGCGATAACCTTCATTTATCCAGGCTTGAAACCAATATATAACATGCACACTTCCTTGTAATTGTGCCTGAATAATAGTTTTTACATTTTTGCAGACTAAACAAGTTTTTTTTTTTATCAGACCATGTGATATAACACAAAGAAATTCAAATGTGTCTCTTTGGATCTAAATAGTCGCTTAATTCAAACCATTTAACTTCAAAGTCAACTTCTTCTGAGTCTATAAACCCCCAAAATGAACAGCAGCAAAGACACTCAGACACAGAACGCCCCTGACCAAAAAAAAAAAAAAGAAAAGGGGGAGAGGGAGTCGGACTCCTTTAGAAACTGCCCGAAGATTTACACATTTTAAAAAGGCTTCAAGCTTCAACAAAACACAAATATAATCAGGCAGTTTTTTGAAAAGACGCCAGCAACCTGTTCCCTTTTTAGACGGAGACAAGGCCCGGGCTCGGCTGTGTGCAGAGGGGTTGAGGGACATTGATCTATGGCTCGCACAGCCAATTCATCAGAGTTTAATACACTGTCAGCGCAGTTCATCTACCGTTGTGGCCGGCCCATTGTGAGCGCACTTGAAAGAGGGGCACAAAGGCTGCTCCATACGCCACAGAGGAGAGCGGACAAAGGGCAGGGGCGTCCCTACTAAGCAGCTCCTTTTGGGCCGGAGAGACTTTGAGAGAGGACTTACACCGCTGCTCACTGCTCTTGGCCTGTAGGCGCTTTTTTAGGTGCACAAACATAAACTGGTAAAAAAGGGAGATCTCAATCTGAATGCCGTTTCGGAGATGTGGTTTCTAAGAGAGCACTTTTGGACTTTTTGCTGAAGAGAAGAATGTAAGAAAGTTTGGGCACAACAGAAGTGTGACAAAGATGAATTAAGTGCATGAAGTGACATTGGCAGAGAAATCGAGCTTCCAGAAGGCAGAAATGTGTCCTTTAATGTTGACAGGTCCCTCCAATAAATTAACAAATTAACTTAAAACTTGTGGAATACAACTAGGAAGGAAGACGGGAAGACAAGGTGAAGGAGTTTGTCTTTGAAAACTGGTCAGTATAGTGAAAAAACTTCAGTAAAAACATAAATGAAGAGGCCAAAAAGAGAAGCAGCTAGCCAGTAAATACCAGCAAACATAATTTCCCCCAACTGTAAGATGTTGAAACAAGATGAGCTTAAAATATTTCCAATCAAGTCAAAGAAGTTCAAGAATTGTACAAGAAGTGGGAAGTTTGCGCGCGCCGAGTCGATGGCTGAGCGGACGCAGGGGAAGTTAAAGAAGATGCAACAGGAGTAAAAGCAGGAAAACCCCAATTACACAAGTTAAAAACCAACAGGGGCTCTTTATGTGGGGGGCTGATCGCTCCTAAAGACCCTCAGACACTTAGCGCGAAACAAATGCGGTGTGTGGCACCAGTGAAACTCGGGCCATTGGGACGTAGTGGAGCGTGCTCTGAGCTCCGCTGGGCTCCTCCCGGGCCAGACAAACAGCTGCCTGCTCAAGGGGAGGGGCACGCGGGCACATCCCCTTCCTCTAAACGGCCCTGTCCCGCAACGCCACTTCACCTCCGACCTCAGCCACTCACCCCCGCCGCCTTTCATCTCCATTGACTTCCTTCCCTGTTTGTCACTGAGGCCGAGAGGGGGGATCCAACATGGCCGACGAGTTACTTCTTAAAGTGTTTTTAGTTTGCTTTTTTCATCATTAAATCAGACTTTTCTTAGTATTTTACTTATCGAAGGCCTGATATACTAATCTAGGTGCTTAATTTTATAAAGTACTACTTAAAATTAGCACGTGCAAAGGTCGCAGCTGATTTATCATTAGAAACTGTTTATTATTAGAGCTACAGATCTGAAGTTTAAATGAGTTTGTGCTGTGGTCTGTTAGTGATTATAAGAGACAAAAATCTCAATTGCACCTGCTTTTTGCACCATCTATGCTGCACATGTACAAACGGGACGCAAATCAAGCCCTAAAGTCAAAAATGCTTTTAGAACTTCACTTTTGAAATGAAGACAGAAAATGAGAATTAAAAAAGTACAGGTACAATTCTGGAGAATTTCAAGACAACATTTTTAGTAGTATTTTAATTGGATTGGATCAGGTGAGAACTTGGGCAAACTAAATACACAAATCACTGCAGAATGGAGCAATCATGCAAAATGTAAAAGAGTATAATCCTGTCACAATCTGTTTTCATCTTGTTCCATTCCAACTCACCTTCGCTCACAAATACAGAGCCACACATCAATAATTGGACCTTATTGAAAATCAAATCCGAATGCAGCATTGGGATACCAGTGTCGCTGTATGTCCTCACACCCTTTTTTATATTAGAAGGACATCTCTCTCTCTCTCTCTCTCTCTCTCTCTCTCTCTCTCTCTCTCCCTCCCGCTCTCCTTCTCTCTCAGAGTAAGTACCACACATGGCCTGGAGCTTGGGATTTGAGGCTGCGCGCTGGAACCTGATCACAAAGTCACCTTGGACCGCTCCTCTCCACAATCCGATTTAATTCCCCAGCAGTACAGAGAGTCAGGCCGATAGCTGCTCTGTCTACCTACAAGAAGTGTGTCACCCAATTCACTCGCTCCAGCGCTGCGTTCACGGACTAAAAGGTTTCCCTGCGTCTACAACTGTGGGACTAAGTTTGGGGGTAAAGGTGGGGTGGGTGGCAGCAGTACAGCTAGATGGAGGGGAATTTTCAAAATATTAAAGTGGAGATATCAGGCATAATTGAGGTGTCAAATATTGATATTTAATTGATACTTTACATGTTTTAATATTTCAAACAATGTCTATGTAAAGAAAAGGCAGTACACAGTGGGAGAGTGGGAGGGTCAGAGTTTGGAATTGGCCCGGGGATGCCCTCTGCAGGCAGATGTGTGAATGGCATGTTATGAAACAGTCGAAAAAGCTTTCACTTACAGCTAAAAGCTCAGACATGATTAGGGGCTATAAACTGTGGAGGACGCAACAACATCTAGGAAATAGAGACTGGGGTGCTTCAGCAATAAGATAAAATGAAGCAAAAGAAGCTTGAAGAAAGCAACCTTTCCAGGTTTATAATGAGGGGACAATGTAACCTAACCCTAAAGGCTGAGGGTTTTTTTCTGTCTTGCATCTCCAGCGTTTTTTTATGAAGCTGAAATATAATAAATGAGTACAACTGCAATGTATAAAAGCAGTTTTTGAAGTATATTTTACTGACAATACTAGGGCTGTGACAATAAACAATAATATTGGTAACTGCGATGAAAAGAAGGCACGATTAGTTGATTGCAGCATTTTTTTTTTCATAATTTGCATCATCACTTAAGACAGTTCAACTACGGCAGATAATTACTGTGATAATATTGTGAATCACAGAAAATGTGCCCAAGAATATTGTGAGACAAATTTCCATATCATCCCACGCTTAAACAATACTGAATTGTATAAAAAATAATATTAAAATCGCAAATCGAATCTGCAATTTCTGTCCAGGAAAACTCAATTAGGTTTTTTGTCAAAATCGTGCAGCCCTATACCATACAAAACCGTTATTGTCCACAGAGGTGGAAGGAAATGTGTCTTTGGTTTCACCAAAACATACGACACATCAGCATTTAGCATCAAAACACAATCACGAACACAGACAGTCCTTCAGTTTCTTAAGAATATAACGGGAAAATGCCCATTTCTGGTCAAATTAGACATATCAAAAGTAATGCTCTAAAAATGACAGTTCAAGATCTTTATGTGAATTGTGAACATGGAAATGAATGATATTCCACCAGAGAATTAAACTTAAAGAATGAGAAAAGTCTGATATACTTTGGGAGGGAAATGCTGAAATTCTAAGATCAAAGCAACAAAATTCAAAACTGTGATAAAAGTAGAAAAGCCAGTGAAAAAGTCAAAGTATCAATAAAGTTCTTGGAAAGTTTGAGTTCTGAGATCAAAGCAACAAGAAGGAAACGAGTGTGGGTGGGAAGGTGCAGCCCATTTGGAGGTAGTCAAGCTGCAAAATAAACCCTCAAACGCCTAATTGGATAAAGCCAGTCTAAGGCAGCGCTGTGTTGCTTCATGCCGCTTGCATCATGTAGCCCCCCTTTGTTTTCTATACACCCTTAACTCCAAAAGAACTCATTTCTAGTCATCAAACGGCATCTTGCAATTGCCTTATCACAGATCAGCGCTAATTCTCACTCACGACCATTGTCGCATGTGACACACTCTAAACCTCCCCAAGTCTTTTTGCATATATTTCCAGAAACCTCTCCTCATACAATCCCCCATGAATGATTTTTTGACTAAGAGAAGTCCTCAATATGTAACGTGACGCCTTTTTTGAGCCAATTTGCAACATTCGCTAGATGAATACGGAAAGACGAGATAATGACAAAACAAAATGTGCTCGCTTGCTGACTTCATATATCCACAGAAAACACATAGGGGTGATGCAAGAAGCCTTCAACACACAAATCCTCTCCCATACCACGCAAACCAGCAACCCCCACTGCCTCGCTCGCTCTCTCTCTCTCCGTCACCTCCTCCTCCTCTCTCTCCTCTCTCTCTCTCTCTCTCTGCCTGCCTTCAAGACTGGCACTATGCTAATTAAAGTAGCTAGGAGTGTGAATTTGAGGAGAGTGGGATTAGTTTGATAAGTATCAGTGGTACAGAAGGCACAGTACCGAAAGTCATTTAAATTCTAATAATAAGAAAACTGTTAGAACATTCACTCTTACGCGCAGCAACAATTTCTACACAAATCCTATTTATTCCTTTATAAAAACGACACAAACTCGCACACAGGGGATGCAGCTGCCTTTTGGGTTCAGTTGTCATTGTGATTCTCTCTCTCTCGCGCGCTCTCGCTCTCTTGCCGCTAGTACTTTGACAGATATCAGGAAATTATACTTATACCGCCCTATTGGATTATTTTCTGAGCAGCTTTCTTACAAACTGGCTTTCAAACTATTATCACTCGTGTGTTTGCATGCGCAAGGTTCACAAAATAGGCCATTCCGAGAAGGCGCTCCCTTCTGGAGTCGACTATTTAGGCTTCTCGCCCTGCTCATCCATGCATCAACAGGGCAGCCCGTGTCTCAGATGAAGAGAGAAACTTTTTACCAAATTGATTTCATGCCTCGTAAAAAACCAATGCTTATACCTTATTAGATTCCAGTGGCTATAATAGCTACATGCAGAATGTTTATTGGTAATGAAAGGGGATCTATGCGGCAGATTTGGCGGAGCGAGCGGAGACGGCGGCGTGCTGCGATGATGAGTGTCCCGGAGTCAGACTTCATAAACTTCAGACTAAATAGAGCTCGATGTAATTTGGTTCATTTATGAGATCTGATTTGGAGGAGCGAGCAGACTGCCGATGGTGCCAAGGAGAGACACCACCTGGATTACTCCCCAATTCACAACAAATTAGGCCTGAGTATCTAATAGTCATTTAAATGGCTTGAATTGCTTTATTATAAACAGAGTTGGTCTATTCTTAAAATGTAAATTTAAGTGGATTTTACTGGGGTGCAAAGTAAACTGTGACTAAGGGGGGCACAATTTTGGACAATAATCTATTGTGTGCTTTTAGAACTGCAATGACGATTTAACAAAAGGATACAGGATTAGTTATTTTTTGTAAATAATACTGCACTTATTGAGGTTGATTGTGAGTTCAAGTCGATTGCAATTAATTTGTGCGGTCGTGAAGTGACTTTAGCAAAGAAAATGGATGAGAATGGAACTTTTGAGTTCAGAGAGCTAATGCTGCTAATCCGGTAAGACTGTATGAAAAATTCCTACCTATTTGACGAAAAAATGAGCCATCTTGAATAAAAGTAAACTTGACTATTTTGTTGACAAACCCAATAATTTGCACATATATTGCATTTGCTTTTTGCTCTTCCTTACCCTCGCTTTTATCTGTGCTTGGGGCTGGCACACAAAATGGGCACCATTATGGCAACCTGTGGGGAGTTTAACACCAAAAACAAGGGCTTACTAAAACCGCAGCAAAACACTACAATGAAATCAGCAAATGAAAGGTGATGTCCAGAATGAGCAAAATTTTGCCACAAAAAAGGACCAATATCCATTTTCCGAGTTGCAGCTGAAAACTTCTGCTTTATCCGTAGAAGCATAATATTTTTACTTTCAACTGATGCCTTCTGAGTATTATGGAGACGATATTAATCCATCTACTTGCATGTACCAACTGTGGGCTTATCGGGCGAACAGTGAGCACCGCAAGCGGCAGTGCAGATAAACTGAAAGGTGGCTGCTCGGACTCCCACTGAGAACGTCTGGAACTAATTGCAGAGATATGGATCAGATCCCAGCATTTGTCAAGAGGCGGTGATAAAACCATTGCCGTGCGGCGGTGAAAGCAGTAGCTCCGGTGGAAAGAGCGTCCAGAGGTGGTGCTCACGAAGATGGATGGTGACGGGGCCTCAAAATGGCAGCCGGGGCGCACGCAGGGGAAATGAAGGTGTTTGCGAGTTTAGGTTCCGAGTCGGGGCTAAACCAAACAGTTAAGACACCAGGGCCACCAGTGTAATTTACGACATGGGGCAACGGCACATGCAGGGGAGAAGGAAGGCTTTATGGACCTGCCACACAAGGTTACTTACTTACAACTACCACTACTTGGCCCACCACTGCCGTTACTTCAGCTACTGCATGTACAAATTCAACTACCAACAGATTGCGTTCACTCTAGTTCTCCATATAGAACGTTTTCCCAGATCATTATTTAGTAATGTTTGGGTCTACAAATCTGCCAAATTAATCTTTTGGCAAGAAGTCTATTCATCTGACCAGAATCACACACGTTTTTGACACACCACTTTTGAACCTCTACGTGAAAATAATTAGACTTTAGTTCATAGATGCAGAAAGTAAAGACATTGAACTTTGTGCCAATTGTGGTTATATGTGAATATGCTGAATAATTACAGTGATATTCGCAACAAAACCATTAAAAAAGTCACCATTTTGACAGTTACATTAGTTCCTAGGCTCTTTGTGGTGTCACGTGAACACAACCTATACCACAACTACTATTTATGCTATTACTACAACCTCAACTTCAAACAGATTCCTTCACAAGCTCCTTTGCTCCATAACCCAAGTCTTCCCACATTATCGCCATGTTTAATGACCAGCGTTTAAACATTTGGACCATGACGGTGGACCCGAATGTGAGGTGAAATATGGTTTCGCGGGACCCCTGGACGCCCCTGCCTGTCCCGGGCCCTCTCCGAACCCCGCTCCCCTGGAGGACATCTGGAGGATGCGTCATTGCAGCTGTTGTGGAGGGGCTTTGCTCTCGGGCCAAAGGGTGTCCGATCCCCCTGTCCTGAAATGGGACGTTTGGGCACCGCTCTGGTCCAGCTGGTGGACATTCCCACTCTCTTGTAATACCAGTGCAACACATATATGCACACAACATAATGTTTATACACAATTATGAGTCAAATTTTGTGTCTCCTTTGAAAGAATGTTTGTGTAATAACCTTCAAGGTTTTTTGGGGGGGTTTCCTCCATGTTACTGTAAGTACATCATATAAATATTGATTTTGTTGCATACTGTATCTAAATACCTTTTTTGCTACTAAGGTTAAATTGTTATCAATATGTAACTTACTAGCCAGGTAAGCAGTGTTACTTAAGCCAACTGTCTCCAAAGTATTTTGCCTATTTTTCTATTAATTTTTATCATTCATTGTTTGTCTGGTAATGTCTAAGTTGTTGATTTCTTTCAATATAAAGTACATAGTATAAATGCTGATTAGTGAGGCAGCCATCACTCCCCAGCTGACTGGAAGTGCAGCATCTACACAGGGATTTTGTTACTAAGATTAAAATGCTATCAATAAAGCAATCTATCACCATTTTTCTATCAGCAGGAGCTTGATAATGGCCTCTTAGATATGTAACTATGTCTAAGATCTGGATTTTTGTAGATGTTTGCTAGATTTTATTACACTCCTCAAACAGATTTAAAAGTTTGTCATCAAACTACAGCTAAAAATGTATAATCTAGTGTTACCAATAATGCAGTGATGACTGCATGCTTTGCTTAAGTTGGCTCATCGAACTCTCGCTAGGAATGATTTATTTTGGCGAGCACAGCCTCTTTATTTACAACCCCTTTTCGAAAATTAAGTTTTGGTTGACCTTTTTGAGAGTTTCAAAGCCTACGCAAATCAGATTATGAGCAAAACAGCATTAACAAATTATAGCCATGACTTGAATTCCTCAGGTTTGCACATGACATCATTTAAGTCTATTATCTAACTGCAAAGACAGGAGACACTGCTATTTCTTAAGTCGGTCGCTCGTCTCAGAAAGATGCCTCATGCTCTGAAAATAAATGGGTGCTAATAAGAGTTTGGACAGAATTGTTGGTAAAGCTATTCTAAATGAGACACTTAAAATACACCAGAGTGGTCATAATCCACCAACGTTTAATTTTGATGCAATATTAAGCTATAGCACATACTTTTATTTCTGGAAATGTCCCACTACAATTACTGCTGCGTGTACAGCTGCTACTACCAACTTTCTAACTATTGCTTCTGCCCCACTACCACTACTACTATAGGTTCAGTGACAGTACATGCCAACTGGACAATTTCAGCTTGATCTTTGATCAAAGTGAGATCCTTAGTTTTGGTTGACAAACTCGTGTGCTAGCCTAGTTCCCGATCATGTTTTAATATGGGAAACAAAACCAAAGCTTTCTCATAGATTCTAGTTAGTTATCCTAAAGCATTACTGCTGGGGCTTGGTCTGGTTGATATGAGAAAAGAACAAAGAGAATATTCTTGCAAACAGAAACTACTCAAATGTCTCTGATCTAACGTTTACATGACCTTCAACAACTGCCAGGAAAACTCACTTCAGCTGAAATACAGGACTCTCTGACAAAATTGGACTCTCTGAACAAAATGGATGTTTGTTTCAAGATGCACAATATGTAAACTTTTGATCAGGGACATTTGGCTAGTTTCTCTAGTTGAAATTTTTGTCAATAAATGTCTAACCATGAGTGAAATCAAGGCTTTGGTGTTATGATTCATATTCCATGAAATGCATAAGCTTTTGAGCACAATTGTATTGTGGCTTCTTGCAATATAGATGTACAGTATATTGTGTCACATATTATAATTGTGATAATTTGGTGATATACTGTGAAACCCTAGGCTACAATTACAATCTATAGCAAGTAATATAAGCTAAATGCTATCTTAATAGTAATTTAAATTGAGTCAACTGCTCCCCTTTTGTAGTCCTTTAAACTCCTGTGAGGAGCCTGCTGCTCTCAGACGGGACATCCTCAGACTGTGGGCTTTGAGATGGACAAAGACATGTGTGGAATCGGTTATATCCCAACGGCATGTTTGCACTGTGATGAACACTTAGCATGCGGTAAGGACTCCGAGGAGAGGAGAGAGGGGGGAGAGTTTGAATGATGTGGTAAGAGGAGAGGGGTGCCCCAGACCCAGTCGTTTTTTACTAGCGCCTGATTGATTAATGTTGTTGTCGGGGTATGGGGTCCCGGGAGACGATGAGGAACCCCGTGTGATATGTGGAGGATTTTACAAGCGGCGGCCAGCTTGAAAGTGCCGGGGATGAGATCCTGGCTAAAGGCCGAAATGAGAAATCCATCAGGAATGCGTTGGTTTTTCTCCCCTCCGTCCCGAAGAGAACAGCTGTTGCTATAACTCCACTGTACAGAGTTTGCCCCGCTCTGGTACAAGTGCCTGTCACTCCCGATGTCAGACATGGTTTAAGAGGCGAGAAGATGGACCGCTCTGTCGGGCCACTTAAGTGTAATGAAAACATGTTTACTCACGGGACACTGGTCCAAGAAGAGGGTATTTGAAGTTTCAAAGACTTGGAAACAGCTAAGCAAAACCCAAGAATATTGCAAGCACTCGTACATCCACATGCAGTCTATTGGCTAGCGTATGTGAAATGTGCGATGTGCAAATAAAGCAAGAGCATCTATAAAAGTGTTGTTTCTATCATAAATGTACATACTGTACGTTGCAAGTCTGGTTATTATTCATGCTACTAAACTCCTTCAAGTAAATTCATAAAGCAAGAAATGAGTCCAGGATGATAACTATGTATTTTTCAGTCTGGTCACCCCTCCCTCATCCGCACCTCAAGAGTCGAGAGTAAATTCAGTTTCAAATGATCAAAAACACATTGACAGTAGGTGAGTTTCGTGACTTATAACCCTTCGCTGATTGGTTCACTCGATACCTGTTTTCTCCGCCCTAGAAATTTAGTTGATGCAACGATGACCAGAGTGTGTATTTTCAGGCAATATGTGAACCAATATACAGCTGTTGTATGGGATTTGGAGAATTGGAAGAAAGCCTGTGATAACATTTATGCTAAAACTAAAGCTCTCGGAAAAAACTAATTACTCTTTCACATATGTTTAATTTCCCTGAGACAGGACGACAAACAACTCATTGCTTTCAAATTGGTTGGTACCTATCCAACTGAATCTCTAACTTTCATGTGAATCTTGGGTACTAATGAAGGAATTCTGTACTAAGGCTATGAATAAAAGCATTGGCAACTTATAGTGTAGCAGCAGGAATAAAGAAAATGCTAATGTTTAAAATGAATGGGTCTAAACAGCCTACACAGAAAGTAATGATCACCAAAGACAGACTTCTACATGAGTTCAACTTAAATGCCATCCTACCTGAACCCTGGCCTCGGTGAGCTTGGTCCTCTGAGCCAGCTCCTCGCGGGTGTAGATGTCGGGGTAGTGGGTGCGTTCGAAGGCCTTCTCCAGCTCCTCCAGCTGCTCCGCGGTGAAGGTGGTGCGACTGCGCCTCTGCTTCCTCTTCAGCGGCAGGTCTGGCTCAGAGTCCACGTCCGATCCCTCGTCCGTGCGGTTACCTGGCGAACACAAACCAGTGAGTTTTACTAAAGGGGAAGTGCCAGTGCTCGGTGGTGTTCTGCATTCAGAGGTTTAAAATGTGCAGCTGCTATCGTCAATGCTCACATGTTGTTTATTTGGTTATCTTTTATATCACGAAAAGCTGTCCTGCATTTACTATAAAGCTTTTTTCCCCTTTGAGCGGTCAACTTTCTTTATCTCTGCTTGCACTCCTTTTCAAAAATCTTTGTTTTGTGGCTTTAAAACATGAAAGCAGAAATGCCCAGAGAAAAGGTGTTTATGAAAATATCTGTGTACATGTAACCAGGGCCTAAATCGTGCAATAGTGCACTCAGCGGCGGCGTCCTGCAAGAGAAGAAAGGGAGACGGGCAACACAGAGGATTGAAGTGACAGCGGCCCTTTCGTCAATATACAGAGGGAGAATATTATCTTAATCTGTGGATATTTATTTAGTATAAGAAGCCTGATATGCAATCCCCGTCTGAGAGGGGCCCCCGAGGCTGGGGCCGTCCTGGGGCTGAGGGAGCTGTGGAGCAGGGAGAGGGGTTAATCTGCACGGGCCACCTTGCTGCTCTTCACCCTGCCTTTCTCTCCCATTGGCCCAGGGCATCGCGCTCAAACACTGCCAGAGCCAAAGAGCATCAGAAAGAACACAATATCACTGCAAAGCCCTCAGTCCCCGGTGCATCCATCTGCTGTCATTAAATGAATTAGCACATATTCCACATTACTTTTTAAGCATTCAAGCGCGCTGAGTTTTTGCTCGAGGAACAGAGATACAGCACAAAGCGGTACAATCCAGGCCGACAGGGAAATTTTTGACAGCAAATACGCATTACCATTATAACTGAATTTAGAAAATTGCATCATTTTAACCTCCTCTGCATGTCTATTCAAACTACATGGCCCTTTTCATTTCATGTCATAAAATTCATATTTTCATAATTTCCTCATTGAGACATTGACAAGGCGCTGTGATGTGCCAGCGTCGCCCCGGGGCGACTTGGATTGCATCATGAACAGTCCAGAAAGTGTGGGAGCGTCGAAAGAAAGCGAGATATAGAAGAAGAAGATACAGCGGGTGTAAGAGGAGATTTGAATGGGAACTATAATACTTCTACCTGAATGACTACGCTCCCTACCGTCGCATTCATTGTCACTGATCGCTGTTTATAGCCCATTCCAGTCAAATCCTTCAACACGAGTGGACAAAAGAATACTCCAACCTAGCCTCCAAATAACAAGTGTGAGAACAAAAGAGCAACAGAGCTGGCAACGTCTCAAGGCCAGCTCCAGAGTTTAATTAAACAAGGAATTATGGGATTATATGGAGACTATCATTACAGGCCACTCCAGCAGTCTTCCACCAACGTTTGTGTCCCCCTGCGCAGCAGCTCGATGGTTCTCCGAGGATTACATGTGGCTGCAGGACATGAGGCCGCATTCATTAAATCAATTCTTCAGTCTTATCCTTTTTTAATAAAGATTGATTCTTGAAGCGCAGCTCGCATTGGGGCTGCAGAACACCCTTGAACATACAAAGTTGAATATGTACATACAACACATATCCCTTTGTTGGTTTTCATGATGATGCTATAGCCATTGGAACGGTAACACGCCATGACGACACTTGAGACGGGTCCCTCGGTGTGCAAGGATCACTTTCCAAAGTCACCCCTGTCCTGTGGGGAGACGCCAGACACAAGGGGCACCAGCCGAGACAACAAAGTGTGCGGCGAAATGTTTTCTCTAGATTGAGGTGCTAACTCTACGATATGACCTGCTGTGCCTTGAATTGATGTCTTTCAAAGTAGCATGCGAGACAAGGAAGGAAACTACTACACAGTATGTCTCAAATTCTTCACATAAGGATGGTTTGTGCTCCAATCTAGGTGACATCTTTCTACGCAATGTCTGAATATCTAGGCCATATTATTGCTATAGACACCAATTCTCTATAAACATCCTTTCATCAATGAATGTACAATAAATAAATGGAAACAGTCTCAGGACTTTAGATGTTGGGATCAAGGCAGTTGACGAGGAGGACAACCATGTAAGATATCTTGGGGCTCAGGACCAAAGGGGGCCACGAAGGAGTCTATTTTCTATTCTTTTTAAATTAGAAAACATGGAAGGGGCGCATACAAAACCTTCTTGCCCTGGGCACCAGAATGTCTGTTGACGGCCCTGACTGGAATAGCATATAGCCAGTAAATAAACAAGGATGAATGCGGTCACTAACTTGAGGAAACTGGAAGAAAGACCTCACACATCAGCTACTTGGCAAAGGCAAGTAGCTACTAGGCAAAAACAGGGAATAGCCTTGACACTTGAGGAAGAAGTGTGCAGGATTCATTGACTAGCTTTGAGAGAAACTAGGAACCAAGTATCATAAGTCCAATTTACTTACTTTCTTCTTCTTTAAGTGTGTTACGCTGAGCCACAGTCCGTCTAGACTATGCCCAGAACTACTATTATCAACATCATCCCACCATATGGCTCTAATGTCAAGCGCACTACCCGTCACCTTACAAGCAAGCCGACAGCTAACCCATGTCACAATTAACATGCTATCAAGCTAACGACTGATAAAGCTCCATAGACAAAAGGGTGCGCTGCTGCTCCTGGCTAAGCCCCATTGAGCCAACACATGTCCCCGGTACAAGCCTCGCAAGCACAAGGTCAACAGCGGTGGCTCTAATGAGTGGAGGGAAATGGAAAATGGCGGCGAAAAGGGCAAACGGGTCAGAGTGTGATGTAAAGCTCATATAAAACCCATCTATATGCCGTGAACTGGAGGTGAGGGGAAAAATAGGAAATATGTAAAAACACATGGCAGCTGTAATGGGCCATTTGAAGTGTGGCTTGGTGCACATTGGAGTAGAGCAGTTCCCCAGCACTGGCTTTGAAAAGGAAGGCATGCATTTGTACCATCTATTGCTGGTGTTCTTGACGAGAGGTGGAAAACTTTATAGACGAGCTTATACTTGGTTTGTGTAGAATTCCTAGTGTGGTATTTCGACTACACGCTTTTCTTCCTGTACTGTCCCAAACCACTTTGTACAGGCCAAGGGCACAGAGGCAGCAGTTGTAAGCAGGCAGGCCCCAAACCTCCCCTTCCCAAGACGCTTCCTCTAATTCCTCTAATAATCAGGGGAATTATACAATGTTTTGCTAAGTTTATTTTGATAGCAGATTGGATTTGACCTAATGTTCACTGTGCCCAGTCGCCAGGCAAAGCGGAGTGTGCAGGAAGAGCATCTGGATGACAGTAATAGTGTGGTGCGGACGTGCGGTGGTTCTCAACTGGTGGGTCAGGGAACATTTGTGACAATCTCCCTCTACGGAAAACAGTAGAAACACATGACCTGTGTCTGCACTGCTAAAAAAAAGATGTCTTGATAAGTTAAAATTGCTCAAATAAAGAACATCTGAGCTTACGTTGAGTAATGACTTGCCGAGTAAAGAATCTGCCGAACGAAAATTCCAGTAAATTTTAAGAGAAAGTACGGTCTTTTTTAGTCTTTTTTCTGTATCCTACTCAAAATGTAACTCTTTTTCTCACAATGTCCGCTTTATAGGCTTATTTAATACTTGAATAAGCAAGGAAAATGCTGTATTTTACTATGCATATAATAGATTTAATTCTTATTTGGGTTGCGGCTTGCCATACCGATTGAGAACCACTGATATACACGAGTTTGACTTTGGGGCCTCCATAAACTTGAACAGCCCATCACTGGCGGGCTGTTTGGTACAATGCTGTTGACATTAATAGGTGCTTTCTAATTAAACCTTGCATAATGGTGGAGGTGTAATTCCATTCAGAGGTGCGGGGGATATCGACGAAACGCTCATGGCCTGGTTCATTACTTATCTCCCAATTACAATCTCATTATCCTCCATCCAGTTGGCGCCATTACAGCCATGTACTCTCCTTCAGGGGGCCTCCGAGGGGTTTGGGGGGATATTGATTTTGAATTAAAAACAAGAATGAAGGAGGTTAAGTCACCGCTTTGTCTGGGTAGAGAAAGGGAGATAAGGCGGGACATAAGTGGAAATGACCTACATTTACCTGTGTAATAATACAACTAAGATAGGGAAACTATGCCTCAAGTCACCACCTTTTTAGACATACAACAACCAATTAGTATAGGGTCGCTATCATATCAATAAACAATTTAAAAGAACAATATTATATCTTTAGAATGGTGAAAGTCCCATGGCTGAAAAAGCAGATATAGGCTGTTGTCAACCCAAATTTACATAATAGTACATAATAATCCTGGTTTAAAATGGCTCTCAGTCATCCAAGATTTCTTTTATAGTAACATAGAATTTCAAATACGGCTGGACTGACAATAATTGAAAATCTTTGGTTCAAATTTTGTATAAAGATAATTGCATACTTTTTTAGATCCCTGTTCAAACTAATTAAGTTTGAAGAAAGAAATGCAATATTAGGAAGTTTACACAAAACTTTTACAGACTTAACTGTGGTTTATTAACTCCCTAATTGAGTAGTAACTTTAGAAAAAATACTATCTATAGTGGCCACTGCAGTGAGCAAAAATGTTTATGTCAAGCCGTGGTTGTGCATTCCAATAAAGAGCTCAAGATGTGTGTATTCAGGTTTTAAACAAGTTCTAAAGTACATGAATGCAATCTTTTTCATTCATTTTGTACATAACTGTCTGTCTGACTTGAATGGTAAGTTGCTTGTGCCCCCTTTTTCTTTATAAACAGTACTTAAAGGCACTAGACGCAGCCAACAGACCTTCAGATTAATCAAAGTAAAAGACACCCTTTGTCTTAACGCACTAGACTGGCAGCTAGTAGCTCAGAGGTTCCTGTGAGGCTTAAGGACTGCAGTTCTCCTCTCATTGACCCCACACGCAGGTTCACGGCTTCACGCACATGGCATCCTCATCAGCGCCGCCTTAAATCCCACCTTTCACTTTCTCTCCACTCGTTCTGCACAGCGGCTTTGCTTCACCCCGACTCCACCTTAAAAGCCTTGACGGATGATAGGCTATTCACGACAAATTAACACTCCAAATAGGCCAATTACACTGTGAGGCAAATAAAGGAGGGTTTGAGTGTGCAATAAAAAATCGAACTATCTGCGGAATCTATCCATGGGTTTCAGGTGTAAAATTATCAACAATGGTCAAAAGCCAAAACGGACCCTTAGAATTATAAAGTTGTATCTGACATTTTTGTCGAAATACAGTTTATCTATACTGTAAATATAAATTTGAAGTTTGGTGCAGTTTTGTGTTGCATTCAGCTAAAACAAATTACCGTAATTATCGCACTTTTTCTCATAATTTGGCTGGTCCTGCAACTTATACTCAGGTGCGACTTATATATTAATTAATATGTTACAATAACGTACCAGGCACCTATTCAGTTTGTTGTTTATGCTTCGTGTAGCTGAATAACCATCAATGTGTTACGTTAGCATGCCTAACAACTATTCAGCCTGTTGTTCTCTATTCTATTGTTATTATTATTACTTGCCTTTCAAGATGAAATGTCTGTTCCCCCCAAAATGCGACTTATAGTCCAGTGCGACTTATATATGTTTTTTTTCTTCTTCATTATGTATTTTTTGGCTGTGTTTGGGTGTTTAATAGTCTGGAAAATACGGTACTTTCAATTTGTCGTATGAGCGGTCAAAACTTTAAAACTAAATATTTCAGAACGCAGACAGAACCTTATAATTGTATGGAAAAGAACAATTTATGAGAAGAAATGTGATTGAAACCCATGATGATGTCATTGTCTACGTAGCGTAAATCAATTTGTTGCGTTCTCCACTAAGGTACGAGCAGGCGACTGATGGAAATTGTCCAAAACTTGAACGAAACAGCCTTTGACCCATCCTTCGGCGAGATCCCAAGATGGAACCCATCTCCAGATTTGGTCAGAAGTACCTAGCTGGCGGACATGACCTTTTGCGCCTGTCTCTGGGTCGGGAGAGGAAGCCCACTCAGACAAAGGGAAAACATCCTCCACGCAGAAGGGCTAGGGAATTGAACCCATGCGCCGCCTAATCTAGGATAACTTAAGTTCTCCAGACCCACTGAATATTAAAGTCTGGCTCGCCGGGTTAAGAAATTAATACCTCGGCTACTACAACGTCTTATCACGTCTTATTCTTGCTCCGACAGCCAGGAGTCTTTCAGTTCCCCCATTCAAAGTGCTGGTGCAGCGGTGCCAGACTTAACTCGCCGCTTTATCCCCCAGCACACCTGCCATTAATACTGGTCTACAGGTCCAACGCGCCGCTCATATACATCACCTGCCAATGTTATCCAATGTTATCCAAGCGCACCTTTCCGCAAACTATCCAAGACGGAGGGACAAAAACAGACGGAGGCTTTGGCAGTGCCGGCATTAGCTCATAATGGCTCATTTTGAAAAGCATATTAGTTCCAGCATAATTACAATCAGGCCTCTTGGTTGCAATTTTTTTTTCCTCTCTTTTCTTGCACGCATTCACGGGCCCAGCCTCCGAGCTTCGACTCACACCAGTTGACTATGACTGACAGGAGATTTCCCTTTCCAAATGTTTGTTTTTCCTCCCCATAGGACAAAAATAACACACGCTGGCTTTTCTTATGCCGACTTGTTTATTCCGCGCCTACCTTTTGTCGAGGCTGATGCCGCAATTATGCTTTTTGTCAGCGCGCGAGGGTGAATATCAAAAGGCCTAATTATGCAAACGGGACGCGCGATAAGAGAAGCACGCAGGGTCTGATAGAAGATCTCCTATCTTTGACATGCATCTGTCTCTGCAATGTCTCCACAGCTCGGGGCCTGCATAATATAGACACTATGAAACCACCATCAACAACACTGGAGTGGAGACATGTTTCAGGGGCTGAGTGGAGGAGGAGGAGGAGGAGGAGGTTGGGGTGGTGGAAGAGGAAAGGGGGGGGGGGGGCAGTAACATCAAATAACTAACAACTCAAGCAATTTGCATTTTTTTTTCCCGAACACGGGGCGGCATCTCTATTT
>OMNZ01070393.1:17182-29457 GCA_900303255.1 Lesueurigobius sanzi | reverse complement strand
AGAGAGGGGGGTGGATGGAGGAGAGAGAGAGGGATTGGATTGAGGAGAGGGAGAGACAGGGCGATGGATGGAGGAGAGAGAGGGGGGGGGGTGGATGGAGGGGAGGGGGGGGGGTGGGGGGGGGGGGGGGGGGGGGGGGGGGGGGGGGGGGGGGGGGGGGGGGGGGGGGGGGGGGGGGGGGGGGGGGGGGGGCAGTAACATCAAATAACTAACAACTCAAGCAATTTGCATTTTTTTTTCCCGAACACGGGGCGGCATCTCTATTTAGTGCCTGTGCGATCCCAAAGGGGCTGGTAAAAAAAGAAGGAGACGTGTGATTCGGGGCATTTGCGCAGGGATGTAGCGCAGATAGGAACCTTATGTGGAGACAAGATAGACGCTGCAGATAACAAAGTGGGTTTAAGATGAATTCTCTCCGACTCTATAATCTGTTTCTATCTCTAAGCGATGACAAAAACCTCTTAAAGGTACACTGCACAGTTTTCAGTCGCTCCATGCCAACTTTGTGGTATAACTTTTCTAAACTGTACTTTGGTTTGTCTTGTTGCTGTTTTTGAGTTCAAGTGATGTGTCGAGGAGATCAGGGTCCTGTAGTCGTAATAGTTGGAGTAGTACAGATAAAAATATATCTTGATAAGTTAAAATGACTCTTGGACCTACTTAATTTATCTTCATTCGCTTTTTGTTTGTAACTAGTCCAGTCTAGTGCTTAAATAGTCTGTTATTGTTTACAAATCAGGAAAAAGTACAAAGCGCTATAACTTATAAAACTATTACAGAAAGCGCATGTCCACACACGAGTTCCTGCATATTGGTTTTATCACCATTTTCCGGATGGATGTCAGTGACCTTCTCCTGGATGTAGTTTGACATTTAGCTGAAATTGAATCTGGATGGCATATATAACTCTACATGTGGATATTAAAATTTTACCATCCTTCTTAAAAACAATCATTTTGAGTTCACCTTTAAGGAGTCGAATGTGTTTGGACAAGGTCAGTGCTTTGAATGTAGCCTATATCCGGAGTTTTTGTGATTAAAGCAAGGCTTACGAGCAATGCCTCCTCACCATGAACTTATATCTTAAGATCTGGGGATGGGTCCTTGGGGTGACAGTGGCGCAAGTAGTAGCGTTTCGATTCCCAAAGGTGCACACTGTGGTAGTGTCCTTGGGCAAGACACTTCACCCACTGCGTACACTGGTGTATGAATGAGAGGGTGAATGGGTGAGTGGTTCCTTGATGTAAATCGCTTTGAGCCTAAATCAAGTAGAAAAGCGCAATTTAAGAATGTGTTCAATTTCCATAAAGAGACAAAAAAAGTAAACCATAAAACCTTAAAATATAACTTTGAAACAACTGCAAATCGTGAATCGGCGTATCTGCGTTCTGATCAGTTCTGAGATATTTAGGCCTAATTTTTTGACGAAATGAAAAGGAGTATTGTGCTAAACGCTACAAAAGGTTGATGTACATACAGTATACAGAAGGGGTCGAGAAACAAGCGTTTATTCACATTATCTGTGAATAATTCTATTACGACAAAATCAGGTTCTGTTTTTTATTATTCTATTTTCATGCATGCCCGTATAGTTTTATAATTCTTATATTTTTTCCATACTTTATTATTTATCCTGATTACAAGTTTGATGAAATGTCTGCACTGCAAAAAAAAAAAGTTGATGTATCTTGATTTGGGTGACCACAGTTTTCACATTAAAAACTGGGACAAATATTAGAAAATTTGATTTTTCATGATTTTTCTCACATTTATTCGTATTTTTTCTTGTCTTTCCTTTGGGTTTTTTGGCAATTTTTTCTCATGATTTATTATTTATTTTTTTCATAATTTTTCTACCAATTTTTTCATATTTTTTCTCTTTTTTTCATCATTTTTCATCATTCTTTTGTATTTTTCGTCATTTTTTGATTATTTTTCACGACATTTTCCGCGTGTTTTGTGTTTTCTTATATATATATATATTTTTTTTTCGTCTTGGCTAAAAGTCATAAAGTATCAAGTAATGCTCCTTTGGACATGGCACTGGTGAAAAACAGGGACAACTGGGACAGAAGTTGTGTAAAACTGGGACAAATGAATGGTTTCAGATAAATTCACAGGGACATGGGACAGAGGGCTCAAAACTGGGACTGACCTGTGTAAACTGGGACATCTGGTCACCCTAATCTTGATGCGTTTTTAAATTACTTGATAAATAGTCAAATTAAGTATTTCTGCAGTATTTTTTGCAAAGAAAATGTGTCATTTCAAGTAGATTTATATTTATCATCAAATTTTAAGTGCAATGATATATTTTTTCTTACTTTAAACGAGAGCAAATACTGATTTCATGAAAATGCTACTTTATTCTAGATTACTTTTTGCAGTGTAATGGAATGGGAAGTATTTTTGACCTGGCTTGCCCACATTCATCGCGAATAGGCCTCACCACTAAGTCTATGCAGGAGCTACTTTACATTTGTCAAGAAAATTCCAAAACTCTTCTTCTCTTGCCTGTCTTTGGGCGGTGAAAGCGGACCGTCCCTCCGAAGGATGGGAGGCTCTGTAATCTTTGGCTCTCACAACAAACAATTAGCCCGTCTTCCCTCTTTTCTGTGTGTTTGATGCGGGCCGGGACGAGTCGGGAGAGGGAGAAAGAGGGGCATAGAGAGAGAGCGAGAGAGCGAGAGTGAGAGGATGGAGAATGCGATGCTCTTTTATGGCTGGTGTCATGTGGATGAAGCCCAGCGCGTCCACACTCACCTCCAACAACAGGGCATCGGAGGGGCCCCCAGCCTTTTGAGCCCAGAGAGAGCAGCTCCTCAGGGGGCCATTAGAGCATGAATGGGCCCCTGACAGGCCGGTGCAGCTCCGCGGGACATCCATAAACGCTGACATATTGACTCCCCATGCCTGCGCTGCACTGTGAGAGCGTGAAGGGCTCGCGGGGTGGGAGCCCTCCGCGCTAATATGCATCGACTAACACCGGGATATTACAGGCTATATTGTTTACTATTGGATTTTCTGCTTTCCACCATAATGCGTATTAAAGTTGTATTTGGGAAAAGGCCATCAATATGCAATTTTATTTTTGTCGAACCTCACCGCACAGCCACAGCATTTTCTATGGGGCTTCTACGCGAGCAAAAGACTAATTTGCCTTTCAAAATAGCAGGAGATGAGAAGAAATTGAAGTTTAGCGTTTAATTGTCTGGCTCTAAGTTTAGCTGGAGATGCAATGGCAAGAAAAAAGTTGCAAAAAAAAACTGAAATATAGTCGATCTTTATCTAAGCAGCCATTATTTCAACATAAACTTCAAGGAGAATGACTTATTGGGAGCCAACACCATGCATAAAATGATATCTTGATTGTAATAAAAAAAAGAAAAAATCAATCAATTCAATTAATTTTTGAACTTTTAGCCAATCTCAAATAAAACATAAATCAATGAAGTCTTCCAAAAATGTTTTCTGAAAGCAAATGGTCAAATCTTAAACTTCCCAAATCCAAGAGTGAAGTCAAACTGAGAGGATATGAGGCAGTTGTCATCACGGCTGAACTTTTTACCCCAGGTTTCTCGTGTGCCGCCCAAGTGTCTTTGCTAATTGAGGTCACAGCTAAAGTAGCGAAATTAACGGAGTGCACTCGAAAGCATCGGGGGGGAGCCCATGGGGGGAGCGGGGTCCCTCCGCAACTCTAAAGCCTAAAACCCTGCACAGGAAATCAAACAGCCGCGTCTCTGGGCCATGAGCCGAGAACTCCTGCAGGAACAAATCATTCCTCAACAAAGAGCCAGAGAAGATTACTGAGCGCGCTATAGGAATGCACACTGGACACTTCTGAGGGCCCAGGGGAGGAGGCTGGACAAGGCAGGGGCAGCGCCAACGCTGTGGAAAAGTTTAGGGCCATTTGGGGCACTTAGGAGAGTTTTAAGAACAAGTTTGGCAAAAAGGTCTGAGCTTCAAAATGTTCCTGTGTGATTCATTTGGCTAGAATTCTGCGCCTGTTTTGTCCATGTTCTTTTATAGGTTACTGCAAATGGCAAACAAAGTCAACTGGACTCATAGTTTCTAACGGGTGAAGAGGATAAAACAATGCGTAGAATGAACACAAAAGAAAAATGAGGTTGCTTTTGTCTTAAATTATGTCATTTTAATTAGCTTGTAGCAGAGTAAGGTGCTACAAGTTGCAGGAAGTAGAGCCAAGAGTCAATATGGAACGATCACAAAGTTTTGGTCATACAAAGAATGACTGTAGAACGAAAGAAAATTTCAGATGGGACCACACGGTTTTAAGGAACATATCTAATTGTATGTGTAGGTTCTCAGTCATACAGGAGTTGTCCATCGAAGACTGAATAATCCTTGCCTACGATATCTATTTGTAATTTTCCTGATTAGATGTTAGACTTATATTTTAGAAGCAGTATTGAGTCCACAGCGCACATTTTAAACCAGGAGCAGTAACATCTGAGGAAAAGAAATATGAACAAAAGAAGATTTGTTCACCTGCTTTTCAGAACAGAGGTCCTAAATATACAGTAGTGCTAGAATAATTACATAAAGACTCAATATAGGCAGGAACTGTATACAATTTTTTGTTGTATTCCACTTTTTGGAGCTAATTGCTGCCATTAGGCCTAATTGTTGCATGGGGCTTTTTCATGGCCAGGTCTACAGCCAACACCTATAGGCAGCACCTTGTTTGGAGTTTGAAGGAGCAACATGAAAAATATTTTTGCTTTAACCACTTAAATCCCAACAGGTGCCCAATTTGGGTCCTAAGAGGTTAAACTGGCATACCAAGCCGAGGTCAACTAGCAAAAGCTACGAATCCAATTCAAAATAGAGATTGTTCAATGTGAAGAAAACAAACCTTGAGCTTTTTCTCCCACAGTCCCACAGTCCCACTATTGTAATGCTGTTCCCATTACAAAAGCAGAGGTGGGCTCCATGAAGAGAATTAAACCTTAATGCCGCCTCTTAATTCTTGTAGTATTCGCACATTACGCCACATTACGGTCCGTCCACTGGCATTCAGCTCATTGTGGCACAAACAAACATCGCACCACTACATTGTGCGGAATTACAGTGTGTTTGGCATTCATTTGGAGATCCCCATTTACTTGTACTGAGGGCTTTTACAGTGCCACATATTCCCCACAGACAGAGTGAGTGACAATGCAGAAATAAGCCCATTAGTGGAGAAAACGCAAGGCACAATATTTGCTACTTGTTTATTGAGGCGACGCGGACAGCGGCTCCACCCCACTGCTTGGACGACCACATTTCTGATTCGAAACACTTCCCGGACGTGTTTATTGTCTGCGCGAGAGGTGGGAGAAGCACTGCCTGTCAAGCCAAAGTGCCGGTACTTCAAAGAATGCGACGAGAACAGAAAGTCAAAGGAGCCTGTTTAATGGTAGGAGAGATCGTGAATAGTTACGTGGGATAAAAGATTGGCGAATTGCGTACTACTGTAACAACTGGGGCGCCATTAGAGCTACTTGAGGGAAAGTCGGTGCTACATGAAAGTATTTGTGCAACTTTCAACATGAAAACAGCCACTACTACGTGTAAATTAAATGTTTGAAAGTAAATATCTTTGAAATGATGTTATTTATACTGTATTAGAAGGGAATATAGAGGATGTGAAGGGCCTTTCTCAGGAAAATTGGCTTAATGGAACTGAAAAATACTAAATTAATTAACTTTTTTCCATCAAAGCACAAAAGAGTCGCACCAGAGGCTTTAAAGAGTTGCATGTGGCTATTGATAGTGGTTACCTACCCCTGTAATAACACGATGTATCGATGCAAACACTTTTGTTGTGTTGTTTTGTACTGGTGCAAGTATTTTATTGTACTACCATGTACTGCTTCTGCTTAATCTAATCTTTTGAGGTCCAAAATGTGGAGAGTTTGAGCTGCGACCTTCTTTCCTTCTTAAGTAAATGCATATTTCAGAACAGAAGTCGCCAAAATGATCTCAAGACACAAAAAAAGAACGATATTGACGCCATATTTCATAAAACTCTTAATTGAAAACATAAAATAAAGGTGAAAGTGCAAAGTAAACTATGTATACGCATATTATCAAACCAAATTGCTAAAGTTTTATGGCTTCATATTGTTATATAAGCACCAAAGACGTTAGAAAGTGGGGGTCACGGCTTGAGTGGTTCGGTAACCAATGTTTTAGGACACACAGAGAAAGTACATTCCTTCCAAAAAAAAAAAAAAAAGAAAAGAAAAGAAATATCGCGTTACTGTCCCACACATGAAATACAAGCCTTGAATAAACAGGGACAATTAAAAACAAATTAATACCGGGCCGATGCGGAGGATCAAGAGCATAAAATGTACAATGTTCTGGCTCTAAGTAGCATAAGCTAATGGTGATTTCCAAACTAGCGGACCATGGTCAATGTCTTTTATTCGGCTCAGAGGGGGAACATGGCTGCTAAACATAATTACACCGCGCATTATGTGGACTATCCCAGTACTGTAATAAAATTAGCCCGAAATGCTTTCTTTTCTCCTTTAGTCCTTTCAAATACATGGCGGTGGTAACCAGAGGACAGCCATAACGCGGCGCACTGTCCCCATCCGGGGCTAGTTGTCAACCGGAGCCGGCACGGAGAATTAGAGGAAACTACGAGTCTTTGGGTGAATGATATGCCTATTGACCAACATGGGCATTGTGCGATTTTACATGGGACGCTAATGAGGAAGGATGCACCAAAGGAGTCTCCCGATTGGTCCAAATGGGGCTGGTTTTAATGCGAAATCATAATCACGTGTTTGGGCTTCCTTTTCTTTGGAGCTACTTTGGGCGTGAGGGGCAGGGTGACTTAAGGGGAGATGCCGTTTCTCTCTCTCATCACATATTCGCTCTCATCAAGTTTTTTTCAGAGGGGTTTTCAATTCAATTTCTGACTGATTTGTTGAGGTTTGAGCACAAATTTCCTCAGTAATAACTAGTTTATAATAAAGTATTTATCTATCTATCTATTCAAAAATTGAACAAGACAACTAAAATCCCATTTGAACAAATCTTTGTAACTAATGTGTCAACAAATTTAAACCTGGCTCTATTCATTATTCAGATTGGGTTGTTTAAAAAAACGTACATATTTGCAATTTTTACTCCTAAAATGTCTTATTTTGATGCGAAAACTTAAAAAAAAAAAGAAAGAAAACTTGGATTACATTTTTGAAGCTTTCTGATTCAAATTGATATCTTTTAATTTACATTTATTTGTATAGACCGCAACCACTTACTACAAATCATAAATGAGCTCCCGTTACCAGACCTTTCGGGAACATTGCTTTATCTATAACATACAATACGCCTTTTAAAAAATGGCCAAGAGGATTGTTATAATAGTGACTTAAAACACAGATAATAGATAATTCCTGGAGCTACCTCTGAACTAAAGCAGGATCAAGTTTTGAGATAGCCTTTTTGCTTGTTTGTTTGTTTTTCCTTCACTTTTTCACATTCAGAAGATTATTTGTCAGGCGCCGTTCGCCGTTTATATTGTTTGGTAGATAACGTATTAGACAAAATGGCTATGATTTACGCAATTACACGGTTCGTTCAAAATTCCTTGCAGCCAAAACGACTCAATAAACATATTCACATTGTCTTTGGGCATTTTGTCTGTTCTGTCGATAGAACAAAGGCTACAGTCATGTGGAGTAAACAGCGCTGCTTTTTGTTGAAGCCCTATAGCGGAGATAGGCGAGTTGGCTTGGTTTTTGTCAAAAGATGAGGGGCCAAGCCTCTCCACAAGTTTTGCTATGTAAATTTAATGCCATTTTAATGCCCAAATTCTACATTTTAATGCCAGAAATGCCACAAATTGGTGCGTAATAATAATTTCCATATTTAATACAAATTTTGACACAACTTCCAACTTTTGAACAGAAATAGTGTATAATTTCTATCCAAACAGCAGTCTCGACACAATTTTTTTGTTTTTTGCCAAACGTCTGCAGTAAAACTAGTTGAACAATGTCTTTATTTTCCAAGAACTGTTGATTTAATGCCAGTTTGATTCTATTCAATGCTTTTTAATGACATTTAAGGCCTTATTTTTGACACAATTCATTTAATGACTTTTAATGCTTTTTAATGCCGCGGGGAAACCCTGTGTATAGTATTGTGCCAGACTAAAGAGGGGGGTCTTGAGGTTCTCCCCCATGAATTTTAAACAAAAATGTAACAATATTTTTGGACTGCTATCATGTTTTTCTAAATCATGCATGGCAAAAACTAATCTAGAAATGAGTACAATTATCCACAAACAAGTATATATTTACCTGTGAGGTAAGTAGTCTGCCAATGTTTTTTTCACTTACATAAAAACAAAACTTCACATTTTTTCACAAAACTTCACAAAATTAGATAATAGATGACTACACTCCCTTGATATTAGACGCTTTCTCTTATTTTAATTGCACAATAAATTTTAACTTATCAAGACATCATTTTTTGTAGTGTGGGGGCCAGAAGTACATGCTGGCGTTGTATTGGACTAATGCAACAAGAGCTGGTAACGGTTTTGCGACTTGTTGCCGCGGCTTTGTGCCACCATTAGGCCATTGTCTGTAAAGGTCAAATGTGAAGTTTATTGTGTTGTTTTACTGGAGAATAATGGGCTCACAAACAATCACTGTAAATGGGTTTATGGCAAGCGGCCAGGTCCAAAAAGGCAATTGGGAGACCACACAAGGCGTCGCCTAATACCACAACTGTTACGGTTACGATGGCAATTACAACTTGAAATACCACTTGTGTCTCTTCACGACTTGTACTTATTCTACTTTCATAACTAATTTGCTTCTAATGCTATTAAAACTATTACAACTTCTGCTTCTACTAATACTATTTTTCTACTTCCACAATGAATACAGTACTGATACTATGAGCACTACTAAAACTACTTAACTTCTGCAACTAAAAACTAGCTACTCCATCAGATAACAAGAAAAAAATCGCAATTCGCAAGTTTTTCAAATACTGACAAAGTGACAATAAATGAGGTGGTGGGCAGGTAAGAATTCTATGGTGGTAAACAAAATTATGATTTTTCGACTTCGGTCTATGGCTTACTTACTGTGCTTTTACACATGAAACAAAAACTAGCACCAAGTTTGGTGTCTTCTCTTTCAGCGCAAATGAACATGATCAAATTATTTTCTCATAAATGAAAGGACATTCAGCCAAAAGATGAATATGGCAGATTTATAGATATAAACTCTGCCTAACAATGATCAGGTTCAACAATTTCTAGTTTGCGATTTCCTCTATGTCTCTCCCATACAGTTGTATTGGCCGCTGCCCTCCAGCTGAAAACATAAAGTCATCAAATTCTACAACGTGAACACAACCTATATATTAAAAATACCCATATCTCCTTAACCAAACACTAAAATAAATTAAGAGTTCGTAATTGTACACCCATTGTTCTGTCCATTTCCTTTACCACAAGCTATTATTCGTCATTACATCCCTCCAAAGCCAATATCCTTTTAACTACTTGAAACACTATTGGTTTTCCCATTAAAATCTCCGCCTCTCCGAGAACACTTGTCTCTCCTCGCGGTGCGGCTCTGAATCGCTCCTCGGGCTTAAATAAATGGCCTTTTGAAGAAGAAAAAAAAAAACATTGCCACCTCTTGTCAAGACACATATCCACTCAAGAGCCGCACCACTCCAACACGTCAACCCATTCCTGTCCCATTTCCTCCACGCCTGCTCTCCCCGTCCTGTCTAATGAATGGCAAAAGACCTATGCGCACCTCCGCTGTCCCCTGAGGACCCATACAAGCACCTCCATTCCCAGTTTGGACACTTCGCTCACTGTCCACCAGCCCCGCGAATGCAATCAGGTTTCATTACGAGAGCCAATTGACTTGCCCATCGCAAACAATAACACGCACGTTGATGGACCTCTCTGGTGAGATGGGGTTATATATGTGGAGAAGCTTCTGGGGACAAGTGCAGAAAGAAAAGACAATGGGAAAGTAAATACGGCTCAAGCCACATTGATAGCTCCACTTGGTAAACTAAAGCAGTATTGATCGTTTTTTGTTTGTTTAGAAGAGACTCATCCCTCCTAATAGCTGTCTGAAGAATGTAATCTGTCTCTTGTCCTCCCCACCCCGCTCCTCTCCTCCCCCTCCGCAGTGCCGCCATTATATTAGCCCGCTTTCTTTCTTTTCAGCGTTTTTTTTTAGTGCCGAAGAGTTTTTCAACGTCGGGGTATACGCGGCCCATGGGAGGAGGGCTCGATTGTTTGCTAATGTTGACACCTGCCAGAGTGGAGCTGCTCGCTCATGGCTATACGGGGCCCTCCGAGCGAAAAACAGAGAAGAAGACGAAGAAGGAGGAGAAGAAGAAGTAGAAAAAACTGGGCATACCCCCGCCTTTTCCCTCTTTAGTGAGATTAAGTGTGGGTTTGCTGGGGTCACAAATCACTGGACTCCCCTCTGATGTAGCGCGGCAGCCAGCCAAAGCCGTCACAAGACTAAAGAGCCAGCGGAGGGAGGAGGATAAAGACTGACACTCAATTGTTTACTGAAAGGAGAGGAAGAATAATGTATCTTCTGGAGAAATATACAGCTCTGTAAAAAGAAAAGAGCACAAATTGTGGCTTGAGGTTCGATCTGGTAAAAGTCCAGTATGGGGAACTTAACACGATGAATCATGTTTAGTGCAATGTTAAGGTGAATTAAAAAAAGAAGTGAAAAATACAGTTTCTTGAAAGTAATAGAAGTAAAGGTATGGAAGATCTCTTGCATACTATACATTTATTCAAAAACAATATCCAAAAAGTGTATGTGCCACTTTTTTTTCATACATTTGGGCATATGTTAATAATTTAGCATGAAATAAAGATGCAAAAGTGTTTGAATAACTCCATGAAACAGGGTTCTGTGAAGGAATTTAACAGACAGTAGCCTATAGGAACTAGAGTCTATCAGTCTGACCATCCCAGGCCACAATAAACTGAAGTCTTTCCCCCCCCCCTATAACTGTATGAACATTGCACCACAGCGTCCCCATCTCCGCTGCTCTCTGCTTCTCTTTAGGTGTGTAAAACCACAAGGAAGATTTAAACGGCTTTGTGCAGAGCTTTTGAAATGCGCCTGAACATGAAACATTGTCACAGTGCGCTCTCCGTTTTCAGCAATTTTCACACTCGAATACAGCAGCCGCGCAAGTGGTAGTGGAGCACATTAGAGCAATGGCTTTTGTGATGGTTCAGCTTGAATTTTGGGCAAAACTAAAAGCAGCGTTTAGCTAATAAATAACAGGCCGCTCGGGCGACTGGTGTAAAGGCGACGCAGAAAGCAATGTCTGGAAAGTGTTTGCAATTCCACTTTTTAAAATAATATTATAAACCGCTAAGCAAACCCAGCCATATGGGGTTACAAGCACGTTCTGTGTCAGATGAAGACCTTGCTGGATGCAGATAGAATTGTCAGGAAGGGCATCTGAGATATAAACAGCATAAGCAAGTAGAAGAAGGCTACAATAGGATGCAACAATCCCTAAAAGAGCCAAAAGATACTCAACTAAAAATCAATTCTTTATGATACAAAAGATAAAATTGAATCCCAAACACAAAAAGTATATAATGACTTATATATAAGTGTCTTAAATACAAATATACAAGATTGTTGCTGCATTTGTGGTGAACCAATGACTAATAACACCAAAATAACTGCAATTACTGACACGTCCATAAGATCACTGCTGCAATCCTCCTTAACCAGAAACCTCCTACATTAAAATCAGATGACCTTCCTCACCCAAGCGTCAACATTTATCCCGTTTGTCACTGGTGTAAGGAGCACCCTTTGGAGGATCTTCTGATTCCTGCAGGCTCATGATTTAAACATTTCCTACCAACAAAATTCAATTGAATGAAACGTACTCCCTGTAAACCTTGATTGCAGCGCAGTGTGAGCATACCTTGCATAAACCAACACGGCTATGACACCCCTCGCCCCCCCCCCCCCCCCCCCCCCCCCCCCCCCCCCCCCCCCTCCTCCTCACCCTCCCCCCCCCCCCCCCCCCCCCCCCCTCCCTCCCCCCTCCCCCCCTCTCCCCCCCCCTCCCCCCCTCCCTCCCCCCCCCCTCCCTCTCTCTCTCCCCCTCCCCCCCCCCTCCCCCCCCCCCCCCCCTCTCTCTCTCTCCCCTTCCTCTCTCTCTCCCCTTCCTCTCTCTCTCCTTCCTCTCTCTCTTCTTCCTCTCTCTCG
>OMNZ01070393.1:0-15626 GCA_900303255.1 Lesueurigobius sanzi | reverse complement strand
CTCCCGACAAAAGCCCCACCGTTTGCCCCCGGACCAAGCCACCTACTGTTCTGCTTGATGCTGGCAGTGCTTGCTTAACACTTAATGAGATGTGACAAGTTGGAGGCGCGGGTTTGCGGGGAGGAAAAGGCGGTCGCGTTATGATTTCCGAGTCGCACTCACGGGGAGGGGGGGGTCTGCGGACAGCTGATTCCTGTCACACTCACTCATCTTCTTCCAGGCAATTAAACTTTATACGGCTAACAAAGCAGCGGCAATTTAGCCGACGCGTTAAAGGGGGCTTTGGCGGACAAGTGGCTAATGGCGAGGGTCAGGGGGTAAGTTAGTGTAACCTGAAACGACAACAACTGGGCTATTATTATTATCATCCTTATTATTATTATTATTATTATTATTATTATTATTATTATTATTATTATTATTACAAATTGTTTTTATTTTTACTAATGCATATTCACTTTTTTTTTCCTTGGGATACGTCATTATGAATAATATAATATTATTTCTTACCAATTATATAATATAGGCTTCTTTTAATATTAGCATCCTCCCACTCCTGCTTGAACTGGCATAATGTGTATAAGATAAGATAGTTTTAATTGATCTCACAGTAGGGAAATTTACTTGTCACAACAAGTACATCTAAAGATTGCAATACATTTAAAGATTCTAAAATTATATATATATATATATATATATATATATATTGTTGTTTTGTTTTTTTGCACAATAACATTGGATATAGGGTATTCTTAAAGGGTTTATACCTGATGTGTCCTAGTAGTGGAATTACATTTGTTTTTCCTCCTTTAGTATATTGCAAACTCTAACATTTGTGAAAATAACACTGTGCTATTTATAATATAAAGCATTTATTGTACATCTCATGGTTTGCACGCTAGTTTTCTAGCTTTGTGACCCTAAAAAGTGACCCGCCAGTTGTGAAATATGTTAGGAAAGTGAGGACCCCAACTGTCAATTTATTTTACTGGCTTCCTCTTCCATTATTTGTAATTTAAAAAAATATTTAAAAAAAAAAATCAGGTATAGTGCCTTTAATATACAGTACAATATCAGAAATAATACTTCTACCACTAAATGTAATAAACAAAACACAAATGCAAAGAAATGCATAAGATGGTGAGTGAAAAACAGTGTTCGCAAAAGGCCTGTACATGTGCATCTCTGACATGAGAGGTAACACGAGAGGAGCCCGGAAACTTGGAGGGAAAACAGAGGACGCTTCAAATTGACAGGATACCTTGAGGGCAGCGCTTCCCCTTTAATTTGTCTTGTAAGGTTTTGGACGGGACCCCCAACCAGATGCTCCGGTCCTGCGAGTCTATACATACATAAAAGCCTGCGCCGGATTCAATTCTCGCTGGTAAATTCATGTGCCGTAATTAAATATCGCTTTCGAAAAATGCTCCGTGTTGCATCTTATCGTTCCCTGGTCTTCCTTGGTTTCACTTTAATACTAACAACATATAAAACGGGGCGCTATCTTGAATTTGCTCGGAGAATTGCAAGCTAAACAAAGGGGCACCTATGGGCTTACAGCTTATACCAGTGATATTTTTCTTGCAGGAAATGTTAACCTTGAAATGCTACTATCTGCGGCTAACAATGTGCGATCATAACCCCATAAATGAGGGGAGAAATTGAATCCTTTTAAGTTATTAAGCAGGAAAGGATTATAAACTCGTCTTTAGAAATGAGCTAGAAATCCCCATGTCTTCTTTTAAAATGTCCCACAAGAAGCTGGAGAGAGAAGATTGCCCCCTTTTTTTTTTCGAGAGAGAGAGAGCCCCACAAGAGATGGAGGAGAGGAGGAGAAAAAAAAAACACATTTTTGTGCCCAGATAGGAAGTCGTCCCACATGGTAAGCGCCACTTTAATTAATAGACAGCCTTGAGAGGTATCACTGTCAGCCGGGATAATAGTGCCATAGCCTGTGTTTGTGGTTTCATGAATATTTGTGATGTGATCAAAGTCAAATGCCAGCACAGAGTGAATTTAAGCCTACTCTGATGTTTTTTTTTTTAAGCTTTTGGACACATAAATCTGTTGACACTTAGACGTCTTGCGCTGATGCTGGTGCTGCTATACGGTGCTAGTTGCAGCGATGGTAGTATAGGCCTACGAGCTTAAATTCCACTGCTTCAAATTGACACATTACTCAGTGCTAATAAGAGGAGGGGTGCGAGCGTTTATTATGTTGCACGGTGCGTTACCTCCTGGAACCAATAGGCTCATTTGTTACCCCTATATAGCCTTGACATTCATCAGCAATAGCCATGTGTAATTAACAGCAAGCCTACCGTTATGGTGCCGAAAAAAGATAGAATGTGGCTGGGGTGGACGGACGCTGAGTGGATATCCATGCGTTGGCAATATTGATCTGACCGCAGACTTGTCTACATAATGGGTTCACAGCATTTCACCCTCTGAGGTATGCAGTTCTGAGTAGATACAAATAAAAATTCTGACTACTCGTATAAAAAAATGGAAATGGTCCATAGAAATGTCAAAAATGCAGAAAACTTAGATAGAACCTTAAGATTCTAAGACGACAATTTCTTTTCATATTATTCCCCCCCTATTGTGTGTACTCTTGTAACCTTTGGATCCTCAAATTAAAAAAAATCCTCTTGTCCACTTACATTTACAAGAAATAGTATATAATTCACTGTTAGCGCAGGAGAGGTGGATGTTTTTAGACACAATACGTGCCTTGTGAACCGCCTCATTTATCCTGGACCGTGCCATAAATTCAGGGTTTTGCTTTTAAGGAACAACTTTCAGAACTATACATGATTGAGAGTGGTACATTTTGGAGGGCTCAGAAATCTGTAAAGTGATCCATCAGTGGACACTGACCATCGCTGACAATGAGAACTTTAGGCACCTAATGAACCATGAAACATTGTTAGATCAGTCATTGACAGGAAACAGACACTTTGGCTTTCTTTGTACAGTCCTGACCCGTTCAAAATTCTGTGTCCTCACATAAGCATAACTGTTAAGCCTATTTCTTAAATTGGTGCTTAACGGGCAAGCTACATATGGTATTCCATTGTAAACTTAGCAAAAATATTATAGGCCCTATTGAGAATTTAAAAATGCAGTTTGATGAATGACTTTTTTTTTCTTTTATATTATTATTATTATTATTATTATTATTATTATTATTATTATTATTATTATTATTATTATTATTATTATTATTATTATTATTCAGTGGCTCTGTTCGGCAGATGCCCCTCTCTGAGCGGAGAGGAGCAGAGCGGCCTATACCGATGTAAATTCTAGAGAAATGTGGCTCGAGTGGCTGCGGGGACAGGGGAGGTTAATCCGAGTTTAATGCAGTGAAGCACAGCGCAGGGTCTGGGCTGTGATGGGTATGTTATCTCTGCCCAACATTTGGGTCTCCCTCAATTTCCACCCAGCCAAATAGCTGCGAGAAAGTGCAGATGGAGTCACTCTCAATGCCTGAGGAAAAAACGTTATTAATAGCTAAATAACTTCCCCATACTTCCAGTGAATCTCTCTCTCACACTGTTCCAGATGGATTTGTTTGAAGTGGTCTCTCGCTTCATTCCCCTGTCCTTCTCATTCAGCGCGGCTTTAGACCCGAAATATAGCTACATTATATTACCATACACTTAGGAACTGTGTGCGTGTGTGCGTCAAAGCGCGCGGGGTGTTTGTGAGGAGAGGGACGGGTTTTTCATCTCCCTTTCACTCCAGGCCAGGCATATTATTATTAGCTATATATAAAATGTGTTTTTTGTACAAGAACAATATTTTGCAATTGGTCGTTTGGAAAAAAAAAAAAATAACAAAGCAGACGAGGACATGGCACAAAGAATTGTATGCGTAAAAATAAAACACCTTCAGAAATGTCTAATGCAGCAGCTTATATTTCTGCATGAACTCGTGTCGCGGTGTGACTCCACTCGCCTCACCTCTCGAGGCTGTCACCCTCTGTCAGACGCGGAAATAATCCTACCTGGCACGTGTTTAATTAGAGCCAGGCTCAGGTAATCCCGCGATTTGCTGAAGTGTCCATCGCCTGTCCAGAGCGCGCGCGAGTGCCAGATGGACATAGCACCTTGTGGCGCGAAACAAAAAGATGAGCCCGGTTTGTGCAGACGCAGCGCTGCCTCTCCCCGTCTCTCAGCGCGCGCACGGAAGGACTGCGTGCACAAACAGAATAGAGGCTAGAGCAGGATCTCCACTCAGTGTGACCAGCAGACAGACAGTCATCAGAATGAGAAAGACTCATGCAAATATGGAGACCTATTGTGGCTTCACTTGAAACTTCTGCTTCAATTTTCCTTCATTAACATTTTTGGAAAAATACCAAATAAAAAAGAAGGCACCAAAATATCTGCACACTATGGTGCCACAGAAGGCAGTTAGATTAGAGCTGGGATAAATCCATGATGTAACCTCTTAGAAAATCAAATACACCAACCTAATAAACAAATAGATAAATAAATAAAGTATTAAAATCTGGATAAGTAAACGGGAAAAAAAAATCTCATGAATTTTGTGCCGAGGGCGAGCCACTGTGAGCCTCGCTCTGAGATGAAAGTGGAAAGAAATAAAAGGCTCTATTTAATCTGCTTTAAACCCTCTGCACAGAAGGCTGCGCACAAACTCACAGAGTGAGGGGCTGATTGGGGATAAATACAGTTCGTACCGAGCCTGCGAGCTATTACAGCCACCACAAACACAGCTCCTATTCAGCAGGCATCGTTTACACTGCTTACTCTAATAAGTATTAACGTTATTAAACGCCATCGGTACTGAAACAACATTACACATCCGGTACCCTTTTTATTTATAGAAATGCAATTCACTTCCAATTTAAAACAGCGCATAGCTTTAACGCACGTCTTCTAAAAGAATACACCAGTATTCAACAGCATAGTATGTGCGTAAAGGCCGTGCGTAACGACGTGTGTCCGAGTACGTCGGTCATTCCCAGACAGCATGCTTCACAAAGCCGCGTCAAAAACATTTGCAACAAAATGGTTAGACCTTTTTCAAGCATTAACGCAAGGTTTGACAGAAAAAATGAGACCGTTTTCACGCTATCAACTTATTCTGCTCCAACGGACCATTATCTGAAATTACAAAACTATGTAGCAGCGGGGCGTACTGAATAATTCATCTCCTTTTTATTCGTCTCCGTGCCCTTTGTCCAAAGTTGTCTGTCTCTTTTAGCAGCTTTTTTTTGAATGAGAATGGACGGGTCCTGGATTTGCTTTTGTACCCCGAACCCTTCACTTAGGAAAGCGTCCGTAAAGGGACGTGAGTGAAGTTCATCTTCAAGTCTGAACAAAACTTATGGCACAAAAAGACCTTTTTGTGAATTCTTATCTAAACTCCATTCACACACTTCTGGCCTCAACGGGGTGAAACTCGAGAGCTTTTGAAGGCTGCATGTTTTGACATTGAGGACAATGAGTTGAATATATAGAAATAGGCTGAAGTGAAAATAAAATATCGAGAATGCTCGTGGAGGCCAATTACTCAGAAATACTTCTTTAAAAATAAGAATTTGCATGTTTCTATTAATCCCCGCGCTCTTTGTAAACTACATTTGATTGCGCATGTGTGGAGCTTTAATTATGGCACATGTGTGACACTGACACTAAACCCCAAACATGTAACTTACAATATTTATGTGCTGCGCGTAAAGTGGCAGCCGCTGACAGCTCCTACCTGTCCCCCCTCCGCGCGTCAGCTTTACAAACAGCGCCAATAATAATCTCTACATTGATTTCCACTTCAGCTGACAAGTGCTGAAATGTCGGCCAACTGATTGTGAAATGGGTCAACTGTCAGCTGTCGTTTAGAGCTCGTTAACCGCTGAATGAATGAGTGAATGAATGAAGGAGGAATTCGGTTTCACAAATTAATTTTCTGCCAAGGCTCTCATAAATAATTGAGAAGAATGAACAGCCCTGAGTTAGAACAGTTTAGGTCGATCCCAGGAGGACAAGAGGAGGGGCTGCTTAAACACTGAGGCCCCAAGGTTTATTTATAATAATAATAATAATAATAATGGTGATGATAATAATAATAATAATAATAATAATAATAGCCTGAACTTACATTTATCACCGAGGATGCCATCGATGCTATGCTTTGTTTTCTTTTCTCCATCTTCGTCCTTCTTATCACAGTCATCCTCGTCATCTTTTTTGCCAAATCGCGCCCTCAAAACGCGGCTGATGGAGCTCACTAATGGCGACAAGAAGGTAAACGGGTGATTAGGCCTAAGAGCCGTAAAAAGACCCATAGTAATCCTATCAGTGCTCCCTTAACAATTACACAAGTTTTACCGGAGAGAAAAAAAAAGAATAGCCTATAGTTGATGCATAATATAATATATGGCAAGAGTGCGCGTAGTAATAATAAAAATAGTGCGGCTTACCAGAGGATGCCTCACCTGAAGGGACAGTGCTTCTATCGCACACGCCGTCCTTCAGCAGCTTGTCCCGGATCTCCCAGCTGAACATGCCCGGGTTCTCGCGTTTGTACTCCTCGATGCGCTTCTCCACGTCCGGGGTTGCCACCTGCTTTAGTATCCAAATGTGGACCGCGCGTAAAAGTGAGAGGAAAGAGACGAAGAGAAACACGAAACTGGTTTTAATTTAAAGAATTCTAGTCTGTGAATCCTCATTGACAATAAAAATAAAGACAATGTTCTGATTTCATGTCAATACGTTTTGTCATATTTGAAAAGAGCTCACGCTCCTTGATAAATATGAAATTTGATAAAATGTTTTAAAAAAGGTAAAAAAAAAAAAAAATGTTGGTAATTAGTAAAATATAAAGTAATAAACATAATGCCATTTAAAAAAAAAACATGAAAACAATATTATTTTATTAATTTAAACAATTTGAAGTCTCAATAAATAATTGTATAAATAAATAAAGTGTAGCATATTTGATTTCTTTACAACAAATTGTAAATATGCAGTATTAGCACACAGTGAATATTATGGTGTATTTGAGGGTGTATATAGATTATTTCACATAGGTCTATTAAAGTGTTTAATTCAGTAGGCTACAGGTAAACAAAAAGGGGGAAATATTTTGATCACACACATTTTTGTACTGGACAAATAGAACGCGCCCCGCAGAGGCCCACTGAACCTCCACGCGGCGATGCGTCCGCGGCTTCACTCACCCTGGGCTTGCTGCCCCCAATGGCTCCGGGGCGGATGGACCCGGTCTCCTGGTACCGGCAGAGAATTTTGGAGACGCAGCCGTGAGACACGCGCAGCTGTCGCGAGATGACGCAGGGCCGGATGCCGTGGTGCGCCATTTCCACGATCTTGTGTCGAATGTGGTTTGGAAGCGGCCTCCCGTTGATGAAGACTCCGCCGAGCTGGTTGACTCTGCCTTGACCCAGAGGCGTGGACACTGGACAGGACAGGAAATGGGTAACTATAGCAACAGGGCACAGGTACGAGGCCCAGATCAGACTGGTTCCTAATAGGCCGCAGTTTAGCACATTACCATGTTATACATTTTCAAGAGCGCGTCTTGTCTGAGACAGGACGCACGAGCCACTCCAGCGCTAGCAGACACTTCCCGCCCTGATTATTCGTAGTCATGCTGTTCAAATATTGATGTGATCCATTGAGCTGTGTGTGTTAGTGCCATTTCCAGCAGCATGGCACTTGAACAAATCCCGTGGCTCGAGCCACTCGCAAGGAGCGTGGGTTTGTACATTTCTGTCTGGCCCACTTGAGCACGAACTGGGAGTAATGGGAAAACTGCTCCCATAAATGTATGCAAATACAAAAAGATCTTTTTACGCACACATGGTCAGGCAACTGGAGTGGAATCTTCATTACAGTTACATAGCAATGAGATGTGTTTTGTGTTACCAGATGAGTTCCTTAAATATAATTTATTTTGTTTGTTTATAGGTTGTTAAAATATAATTTAACGTGTGCAATGTTTGTGAAGCGACCGATTGTACAAAAATGGCTCACACTTTGAAGTTGTTTTACGACAGAGGCTCATTTTAAATCCATGGCAATATTGCTTGGCCACGGCCCAACAATATTTGAGGACTGGTATAAAAATGCACAAAAAAGAAGCTCTCGACAAGAATGTCCTTTTTGACCTGGAAAAAATAGGCCACTAAAGTACATAACATAGTGTACAGAAATAAAATGCCCAAACGGAGAGAGCTTGTGAAAAACAAGTGCAGTGCGCATGCCTTTCAGGGGATTTACATACATTTGACCAGACTGGAGCTTGTCAACTTTAATCGCCACTGACTGGAGGTTGAGAAGGCACCTTTCTGTTTGCATTATGCCGCATGTAACTAGCTGCATATTGCTATTAAAACCTGCTCGGTGTCAGATTGTGTCCATTGCTTGAGAACAGATGTGTGCAGCTGCCTTACCTTCCAGAGGAAAGCCGGTTCGTGGGTAGTTCTGGCCTGGCGCAGGACGCATCATTCGAGGCACTGTTCCCGGTAAAGTAGCCATTCCTCTTTAGCTACCCAGAGCACAGCGTTTTGGGATATATGGTCCAAACAAACAAAAAAAAAAAAAAAAAAAATGCGGAGTGTGTTCGAAATGCAGCGGTGAAATCTCCCAATCCCTCGTTGAGACCCAGCACACAGCCAGCCCTCTCTTCCACCGGCCGAGCGAAATAAAGCAAAAATAGGAAACACAAATGTCTCATCAACTGCAAATCGAAATCTGCCCCTTTAGGCTCGATTAGCAGCTGATGTTGGCGATGCACTTGACGCTATACGGACCGGAGACGTAAAGCGGAACGTGCGTTTGTCGTTCGGGTTGAGTGTAACGTCTGCCTGCAGCCTGGAAGTAGTTTAAGTGGCCAACTTTGGTTCATGTCGTAGGAGGAGACACCGCGCGCTCCCATAGGCTCTCTGGCCTTTCTTTTATGGATGAAAGAGAGTGGGTTTAGCCAGGAGACCGTGGACCAATCAGAGCTACACGCTTCACTTTTAATTCACTACTGCCTCCCTCTTAAAAACAACAAAACCCGGCATAGCACAGCGACGGAAAAATATCACGCTTCTCTAACGCACAAGGACGTACATATACACGCAATGTATGGGCCAAGTTATGTATTCCTTCAATTTAATGATTTCCTCTGTTGTTTTTTATGGATCTTCTGTTTATGATACTCTTTCTTTTGGTTATATGATATAAAAAAAAAAAAAAATACTCTATTTTATATATATATATGTAAAAAAAAAAAAAACTGAACAGTATATGCTGTATACAGTTATGCTAAATAGTATATTACAATAGCATGTTTGACATAATTTAATACGTAAAATAATAATTTCAATCCCCAGTCATGTTAATTATTTCACACAATATTTGTTATACGGTGCGCTTTTACGCACAGCAGTCTAAATAACAAAGCTACAATTCTAAAACAAATGCGTCGTGAATCAATGCTTTGGTCCTTAACGCTGCATTAAAGTCATACTTTCTTTTCGTAAGGCCAATATATAAGATGCCTGTGGCTCGTTAACCTGTCAATTAGGCCAAGTAAAAGTGCGCAGCGTGCGTCTAAATCGCTCCTAAAGAGGCTCTGCGGTAATGACAAGACTTTGGATCGACCCGCTATTGACAACAACAGGTTGAGTTGCCCCGGTGGATAATTGCTTAATGGTAATTGTTCGGAAATAAATAATGCTGCACTATTAAAGTCCAATAAAAAGGGAGCACATATGGCTGAACAGACGAGGTGCATGTGTCAGCTCTGTGGGCCCGTCGCGCATTTAAAACCCTGTGACAATTGCCGTGGAAAACACTCCTGGTGGAAGGCAATTTCACAAATAATTTTAGCAACAATTAGGGAGTGTGGAGGGGTGAAATGGCGATTTCACATGCAGATGCGCCGGTGGGGAGGATCTGGTACCCTGCCGAATAGCTCTGACCCTCGCTCTGGCGCTGCACTGTGCTTCACATGGGACAGGGGCGCACAAAGACGCGCCGCAGCCTCCTGGGAGGACGCACACAGCTCCGGATTAGGGCAGGCATCAATCACATGGAAACCTTGACAAAAGCAAAGGTCCTACAGAAAAAAATCCTCACATATATTAAGGTAAATATTTGCCACTGAGTGAAGGCAACAGGCGGCAGGAGTGGAAACGTGAAATCAAAGAGACACTCAAAGTTAAAAGTGCATGGCCCATCGCTGATCTAGGGCTTTCTATAGGATTGTGGGCAGCTGTAGGCTACATTCATGCACTGTGTTCTATTTTATGGGACTTTGTTTGGAATAATTGCTGTATAGGAATATGGGACGAAGTTGAACACGTCACCTTAACTCAGAGGTGCTGGATTGCGGATGGAGAGGGTGTGAGGACCCTCGCTTAATTATAAACAAAACACACAAAATAAATAAAATCACCAAACGCCAAAAATGGCTAATACTTCGTGCTTCCTGAGTAGTTTGTGAAACACAGAGATAAACTGGAGATGGCCTATAGCTCGTGCATAAAAGCTACTTGTTTTCTCTGGTCTGCGTTAGTCTTTGATGCTCTTAATAACTTTATTGTGTTTTCGGTAGATTCTATTTTTCGTTTGACTGTAATGTATAGCCTACATAATGTAAATTATATTATTGCTAGTTTAACCTATAATGAATGTACCACTATGAAACTTTCTCCAAGTGACACAAAAATGTAAATGTGGTTTTCAATTTACGCGACTTAAATTCAAAAGCAAAGATTTGCCCCAAAGCTGTTTCTGACAAGTCCACTAGTGGGCGTCTTCTTCTTATTACCACAGCCCATTCATGTATAGGCTAATATGTCATTTCAGCAGTATATGACTGAATGTTTGCTGTTGTTTAATGATGGGAATGGAATTGTTTTTTGTTTTTTTTCATTTTACATGTACTGCGGTGCAAAGAAAAAAATATCTGAAGAAGGCTCTACCAAAACGTTATCTTTAATAAATATACCTTTGGATATTGGCTACCTGAGAGTGCTTTATTTAGTACTGAAAACTTTACACATGGCGTTTGAGAGTAAATTTCTTTCCAAATCAGTAAATCTAAATGCACAGCAGTCTCTCTTTCAATACAATAAATGGTTCTCAAACCTTTCACACCAAGTGCCACCTCACAAAATATTTCACTTTCCAAGTACTATATAGGCCCAGAGTGAGATCAAATCAGGACCAAACCAGGGTTATAGGGGCCTAAAATAAGCCTAAATCTGGCTAAATTATGTTTTAACTTTGTGTAAATCATGCCTGAACAAAAAAATTGAAGCGTTCATTTGCAAAAACAGATATCTCCGTTTAGAATTTGTTTCTAAATAGTTTTAGATTTTTGCTCTAAAAGGGACAGCAGGAAAAGTAAAGTTCAATCAATTTCATCAATGACAAGTGAGTAGATATTTCGGATTCACTAAAATGGATCTGGTCATTAAAAACACTGCTACACAAAGAGAAAATTAGAAGCTTACATTGATTCTTGTCAATGGCACTTATCGTTTTTTGCAAATTAACTGTTTGATTGCAAAAAGCCAAAAGTACACTTGAAGAAGAAAAAGCCTAAGCACCATAGTTTGAAAACCTCTAAAAGATAAAAGGGCTAACTGCAGTCACATTATGTAAGCGTAGGGGACCAAAAAATAAATAACTAAATACAGAGAAATGGCCTACTGAATCAAATACAGTACTTTTGCGTTATGTGGAGTAAAGTGTGGTATGCTCCTGGGCTGAGACGGAGCACGCTTCTTCATTCACTTCCCCCTTGTTTTTTCCGAGGTCCCTCCTCTGTGCGTCAGTGCAGATACCGACACCTCCATCTTGTAGACGATAAAGACTTCTATATCTTATCTCGATCAGCGCCGCTCTTCAAACACTTTGCTACATCGCTGCTCATTATTTGTGTTCTGCCAATTACCAAAGTTTCTCCGCTGCTCGTAGGTGAACGCCCAAGAGATTTGCGAGACTCTTATTGTGTCTCGTACGACCCGAATAATGCATTTCTTTTCACAATAGACAACCATTTAGACACAAAGAGAGGATGTGAGTGAGTGGTACAAAGTGAGGCTTTAGTTGCGAGATGAACAAACAGGTTTAGTGTAAAATAATGGATTGTGTTTAGTTGTTATTATATGATAGTAGGCTGTTTTCAAACTGTTAATATATTTGGTAACATTTACTTTTCTGACAAGGAAAAATTGTGAAAACGTTTTTTTATCCCAAACGTCGGTTTAACAAAGATGTTTAATTGTTTACTTTATATCGTAAAACAAAGAATTTATTGTTTGATCCTCAAGCGATAAGACAAGCCTGTACACAATAATAATGCCATATAATTGAAGTATTGGGCTCTTGTCACATATTCTCCCGAGCCAGTCTCAGAAATAATGGCTTCTCATTTAGACCCTGTTAACATTAAACTCCTTGGGCTGTAAATTGCTACAAAAAAAAAACATGTTTAACTAAGATAATTCAAGTCTTTGTGTCTGTAAAAGTTGCCTGTTCTGCTTCACCCTTTAAAAACGTGCCTAAAGTGTTGTACAAGCGCTACCAGTACTTCTTAATAACTCCATTTCGAAGCATCCTGTAGAGAAGGGGTTTTCAGGACATGCCCCGTTTTGCCCTAACAGCGACAACTCCTGTCTTTGCCTTGTCCAAACATTTGCACATCTGCTCAGCATTTCTTCTGGAGCGTAATGACTTCCTTCTGGGCATTATTCTATCATGATGGAGTCAGCGTATAAAATGCCCGTGTATCGCCGGTCGGAGGGAGGCTTACGCTGAGTGTAGCGCTGATTAAAGAAAGGTGATGGAGATCGTGTATATGGCACTCACAGGACGCTGCAGGTGTGTTTGGTTACTGCAAAGAATGGGCCGTTTCTCCGTCTCCACCCCGGCTCAAGCGGCGCTGAACTCACGGAAAGGCATCGGTCTGGTAATGAGGTGAAAAAAGCACAGAGCGGCCATGTCAAGCAGATTTCTCTTTCTCATTTCCTTTAATACACGTAACGCAAAGTATCCCAAGAAAGTATTGCATTAAGGCTGGATTTCTTTCTTCTACAAAAATACATGTCAGACTTGTGTACAGGTGGACATGGATAAAAGAAGAAGGGAATAATGATGTTGGTACTGTAAACTACACAAACACATAGCTTTCAGTTGTGCAAAGACATGTTACACAAGAAACAGGCAACCAAAAGTGGGTAAGATATACCTAATTTGAGATATTGCCCCAAAGGGAGTACCTGATGAGACAGCTACTTGGAGTTGAATACCCATTCATTGTTAGAGAAAAAAATGTTGTATAGATGTTGAGGCAATACATTATTTATAGAATTGCAACCAAACTGAGCAGTTTGAAGTTGGTTGACTTGGTAAACACTAAGAAAACTTAATTTAGCAAACAAAGGCTACAGTCAACACAGAATATGATTCTCAGAGCTTTTCTGTTTCTGAAGACGAAATATAGGCTCAAGTTTAGTTTTATGGGTGCTGGCCCAAACAATGTTACAGTTAATACTGTAATATCCATTGATTTCAGTCTCATGACTTTTTCCCAAAGACTTGGCTCCTTTTAAAAAGCCATGAATCTCACCACTACCTGTAAAGGATGGCCTTTTGAGAACAATAGACCAAAAGGTAGAACAGCAGTACTAACTATAACATTTGAGTGTACCATTCATGCTAATGTTTAGTGTTCCACACAGTTAAACTAAACAAGAACTTTGCCGGGAAACGGGAGGGAAAAGAAATGAGCAATGAAACTTGTCCTGAAAAAAATCTTCACAAACTACATAGCTGACATGCTTCTGCAGAGAGATTTATTTTCAACTTCTGCTCTTAGTTGTTACTTCACCTTTGGCGTGTTCTTGTGAATCACTGTTGGAGATTGGTATTAAATATGATCAAGGAGAATTTTATAGTATATGCTTTTTTTTCTTTTCTTTTTTTTTAACAGATTTTAGGTTTAGACATGATGCTTTGGGGAAATTGGTTGATCTCGCATCATTTCACCTGTTTGAAGAGCGCACCTATGGCACCAAAGTGACACTAAACCAGCCCTATCTGCAGGACAGCGTGGGCGGCCATGACGGTTGGTTAGACATCATTTAAAATATTATCTCATTGTAATGGTTAAAGGCAAATCTTCAAAGACATAAAGATCAGTGGTTGGCTATAACACGGAGCGACTTGAAAATGCAGGCACCATATTAAACTATTACAACACTGGGCTTACGTAAACAAGGCTTTGGCGAAAAACAAAGGCCATCACATATGAATGATGTTATTGGTTGTGTTGGTGTATAACACAGCAGGAGTTCTGCTATAGGCTGATAAGAGACTATGGGAAAATGCAAGAAGGCCTTTGTAAGACGCAATGTACCACAAGTGCAAGCGGATATTCACAGTCATAAATATTCCATCCATACAAACAGGTGGTCATAGTTTGACGACTGATTAATGCAAAATGTGTAGAAAAATAGCTTTCCAATTTCACAGTATTGCTGTAGAAACCGAGCATAAATCATAAACAGGTGGGACTTTTCTGTGTGGTTTGCATGCTCTCTTTTTCTTTTTATCTCACGAGAGATCAGACGTAACTACACTACATAGCTATACTAAACCTCTGACCAATATCTCAGCATCCACAGATGCTACAATCTGGTTAGCCACTAAGGGAGTGCTCAAAATATACGTAGATACCTAGATATGTATTAAAAATTATACAGTATCGATATTGTGGCTCTTAGCATCGTTCTTCCCCTCAGGTGTTAGACGCAGCAAGACTGGGGAAAAATCATGGAAAAATGTAACAGATTTTATATTGTGAACCTTGAGATCAGTTACACTGTGTCCGACCAATTATTCTGAACACTTTATGTTGCAAGCATTTAACCAAAATGTACTTTATGTTCTTTATTCTTCAATAACTAAGGAGCCATAGGTCCATGTGTTGTTATTGAATCGTATCGAACAGTGCCAAATTGTATTGAGAAGGGTCTGTATCGAGGTACGTAACGTGACCTGTGTATCGAGGTACGTATCGTGACCTGTGTATTGAGGTATGTATCATATCGTGACCTGTGTATTGATGTACGTATCGTGACATGTGAATCGAGGTATGTATCGCATCGTGACCTGTGTATCGAGGTATGTATCTTATCATGACCTGTGTAGCAAGGTATGTATCGTGTCATGACCTCTGTATCGAGGTACGTATCATATCGTGACCTGTGTATTGATGTACGTATCATGACCTGTGTATCGAGATATGTATCGTATCATGACCTGTGTATCGAGGTATGTATCGTATCATGACCTGTGTATTGATGTACGTATCGTGACATGTGTATCGAGGTATGGATCGTATCGTGACCTGTGTATCGAGGTATGTATCGTATCGTGACCCGTGTATCGACGTACGTATCGTATCGTGAACTGTGTATCGAGGTATGTATCGTATCGTGACCTGTGTATCGAGGTATGTATCGTATCGTGACCTGTGTATCGAGGTATGTATCGTATCGTGACCTGTGCATCGAGGTATGTATCGTATTGTGACCTGTGTATCGAGGTACGTATCGTATCGTGACCTGTATA
>OMNZ01070383.1:0-13583 GCA_900303255.1 Lesueurigobius sanzi | reverse complement strand
GAGATGGAAATACACGCAATTTAGAAAATACATCATGATTTACAGCCAACTAAACACTGGTGGTTAGAAAAATGTACTACAGCAGCTGAGTATATTCTTGCCCTGACAGAAACACGATCAATTTTGGGGAAAAGTAAAAAATTACTATAACTATTAATTTTTCAAAGTGATTTTAAAGTTCCGAACACTGCTCTTTAACTAATACTTTATTGTATCTCTCTATTGTTCATTTCTATTACGGTCTTCAGCGCAGTTAAACTCTTACTAAATTATCTCATTATTTAGTGAAACAAGCTCAGTACATTTTTCTAACCACCAGGTGCCACTGTTTAGTTGGCTTCAAATCATGATGTATTTTCTAAATTGCGTGTATTTCCGTCGTTTTGATCACGGAGTTTATCCCTCACTTCCCTCGTGTCCTACAGTCCTACACCACACTGTGGTTGGAGCTGAAAAAGCCCTACAGAGGAGCTAATCCCTGCTAACAGTGACTGCTATGGCTCACAACACTGGATGTGCAGAGATGAGCAGCCTTATGACGTCAGGACCCAGAATGCATTGCGACATTTACAACACTGGTGACCTACGCATAAAAATAGTTTCTAAAAATATATAAAACTAGGAAAGACTTTGGGAATTCTTCTCTTATAGATAATGTTGGTGACAGCAAGATGAATAATATGAGTCAAACATGCCATGTCAGTCGGGGTTCGCTTTACCCAAAATAAACAAAACCTGGGAAAAATCATGACTGAAGTGGTTATATACTGGATCAGGTCAAAACTGAAATAAGTTTAAATGAACTTGTATTTGAGTGCAAGAATACATTCATAGAGCAATGACCATGACTACCACCAGGTGAAGCCTGCATACCACAGTTTGAGAAGTGACGTAGTGTTATTGGGCCAATGCGAGCTGATCCTTTCTATGATGAATTAAGGACAGATACAGTAAAATGCCAGGAAATGCCTATCATCTCACACAGGACCGACTCAAACCGCAATTAATTCTAAAAACAGAAAAAGCCACAGTAAATGCACTGAGTAAAAGGCGGGAGATGTCATAGAGGAGAACATTAATCTGACATACGACCGCAGTAATAATGAGTGACAGCGTGATAGGAATAAACACATCAGGGGCTCTCAGGAAGTGACACATACAGTATGATGTTACAGAAGGAGAGGGGGCGTCTGCTAAAGACAGCTCATCATTACAATGAGATTAGATTAATAACAATGGAAACCATACCAAACGATTTACTGATGACATGTTCAGAAAAGAGCCAGAAAAATCATAGAAAGGCTTTGCAGTTATTTTAATTACTGTGTTTATACGTGCTATGAAGAAAATAGCATGGAAACTGCTACGGATAACAAGGAACAGTGCATTAAGGGGGCCCCGAGATCATTTCAGGGAGGCATCAGATTTTATGGAACGCTTATTTTCTGTGTAGTTTGAATGGAATGTAGAGATCGCGAAACACTGGCTCTTGTTATATTTGGGATCGTGACTAAAAAAGGTTGAGATTCCCATTAGTAAACTCAGGCAGCCCCCATAGTCTAACCTTTTGTCCCTCATCGTCTCAAAATAAAATGTCATTTTGCGTCTTAAATTAGCGTAACATACAATATGATATACTACTGAAATCAACTATACAATAAAAAAGATCTGATTAACGATTTAAAAGTCAATACATGTAAGAAAACTAACCAAAAATTGTAAACATTGAAATAAGAATTACCTGTGCCTCTACACATGCAGTGTCATCCTGATCACCGAAGTGGAATTATGCCACACAACTTTCAATAATATCACTACTCACGCTAAATAAAGAACTGAAGCATATGGCTATGTAAACAAACAGCACATGGCTATGTTTACAAAACAAAGACAAGCTAGTGGCCACACTGCCCAGCTACTACACAGCAGCATTTCGCCAAAGATCTGGTTTTTTTTTTATTATTATTATTATTATTATTACTATTACCTGTTACCTATTACCTGTACTTTTTTTCTTCTTTGATGGCACATTTCCTGACTTTTTGTACCCCCGTGTGATCCTATCTTAAGAGCTGTTGTAAGAAGTGAATTTCTCCATTGTGAGATCAATAAAGTATCATCTTATCTTATCTTCCAATCCTGAGACTAAATGGACATATCAAAGAGGTAACAGAAAACCTTTCTCTGTGATTTTTAGAGTTTGTAGTGTTGACAGAGACTCAGTGAGAGTAAGCTGTTCAAAACGTTAGCATACTACTGCTAACTGTGTTGTGAACTACTAGCGCTACCAGTAAATGGTTAAATGGTTTAGTAATAGTAACGGTTGCACAAAAAAAATGTAAACTTAAGGGTAAACAATACTGGCGAACTAGAATACAAGTACAGAACCAATACTAGGGGTGCAGGATGCAGGATTTTGGAAAAATATCAAATCGAAATTAAATTAAAATGAATTCAAGATTGCAATTAAATGTCCATGTTTTTTTTTTGTTTTTCTTTTTTTTTTTTTACAAGAATTCCATTTACAGTGCCCAAACACACCTGCATTTAAATTTGAGTAAAATGTTAATTGAGCTAAAAAAGAATTATAAAAAAATTAACTGCTAATGTAAAAACACAATCACTCAAATTGCGACTCAACGGTAAGATAAGATGGCTTATTTGTCATTATACAGCTGTACAACACAATTTGTCCTCCATATTTGACCCAGGGACACATCTCCAAATGTCAAGCTAGGCCAAGTATGGGCTAACTTTTTGATACTAGGGCCAATTGCATATAGGGCCGTGAGCGTTTCAAACAAGTACAATTCTCAAATAGGTCAACTAAATACATTTTCAAAAGCAACAATAGCAGAAGAAGAATAGCAGAAGGTATGAATTATATTTATTTATGTCAATGAAATCATTGCGTTCACCCTTTATAACCAATACATGTCAGGCTCATGCTTTGCGGGCCAGATTGAAAGGCCAGGCAGGCTGCATTTGGCCTCAAGGCCTTAGTTTGCACACCTATGAGCTAATGGTTACAATCACCTGGGTGGACGATTAACCTATTGCGCATGTTTTGGAGCGATGTGGGAAAACCCATCTAGACACAAGGAGAAGAGGCAAAGGCTACACAGAAAGGCATGCGTTGTGAAGCAAGAGCACTAACCCACTCGGGCATAGCGCCACGGTGCAACTGATATTAATCTTTCATCCTTACCAGAAACATTTTGAAAGGCAAATGATGACTTGAATTGCTCTTTATAAGTTAATGTGCACTTAATAATCCCTTACGTTCCTTCACATCAGGTGTCAGACTCAAAGTGGGTGTGAAAAATACAAATAAATGTCTGTATGCAAACTAGATGTCATTTCTCATAACAATTTTCTGTGTTTATATGTCTACATTTCGGCAGGTTGTTAGATTCATGGGTATTTCAAAGTAGCACATTTATACATTCATGAGTTGCATACATCGTCCGGTCGAGTGAGAGCATCAAACACTATTTGAACATAAAATGCTCTCCACACTTTGCCTCTTACATAGCAATCACATCACTCTGAGCTGATCAAGCAAAACACATTTGAAGCTAGTACGACGGCGTGCCCAACTGCTTCTGAACTTTGAAACAGTCTCTTTCAAAACACGCCATGCTAACCGAGCGCGCGGCAGGTTGAATGAAGTTCTACTTATTCCTCCCCCACAAAGAGGATTTTTCATGGTCCTTTGGGCACCCCATCATCTCTCCTTTTTCCACCTCCTCAGATAACCCCACTCGAGCAAACTAATTATTACCAAAGTATGAAGTAAGCCGTGTGGGAGTAACAGAGGGGAGAGAGAGAAGAGAGAAGGAAAGCAACGGTGAGATGAAAAAGCCAGTACGTTTAGTCCGCCATGTCATTCCTTAGCTCTCCCGCCGAGCCGAAAACATGCATCAAAGAACAACGGCGCGCAAACACACCGCAGCAGTGAAGCCCGAGCGGCGAGCGGTACAAGGATGATGTTTGCTGCAATTGAGAGTTGCACCCACCGGACAATTCAAGGCTAGAATGGGCTTCTTAAAAAGGATGACAGATGCTGGGAAATCAATCTGAGCAGTGTGACATTGTGAGAGCTGTGCACACCATGCTTCTGAAAAAGACAGCTGCCGGTTTGGCCTTGCAAGCTTTTAAAGTCACATGTGTCCGACTGTTCCACCGCAACAAACAACAACCCGAGTGGCTAAATATCCATTTGTGAGAAGAACTTTTTAGTTTCATGCAACTAACCAAAGAGGTGACTCGAGACAATTCTCTTTTTTGTAACCATTTGCGCATTTCCTCCTCTTACGGAGTAAGTTCTCAGTCGTACATTATTTCCTCCTCTTGCATAATGCTATTATGAAGTAACAATACTTAGATGAATGTGTTTTTTTATACAGTAATGCTTTCAAGTTTGAAAAATTATATTTCTCACGTCTTATTTCTTGTTGCATGAAAACATTGTTACAAATGTAGATCTTTTTATTGTTTAGCAATAGATAAAATTCAAAAGATTGTCTCATTAAATCTCAGAATCTGTTTTACAAGGCAGCTTTGCCCCAAGGGCTGACCCCAATGTACATGTTTTTAATGGTAGGGTTAACCAGTAACCTTGTGCTGCAAGATGAATTCCCACGAGATTTGTGATTTCACAAACTCACAAAAATATATGTTGTAACCAACCTGGAGTTTTGAGCCAATCCTTTGGTAGTATTGGTGTAAATAGCCCAGTTTTACAAAACAAGTAACATTTACTACCTTCAGGTAGTAGGGACAGGTCCACAAATAGATTTAAGAACAGTTTTTATCCAAGTGCAGTTGCCACACTGAATGCTGTCAAATGTAACCGACCATAGGCATAATGTCACTGATGAGTGTGTGCATGTGTCATTTTAAAGAATTAATTGCCTTTTAACATTTATTGAAGTTTTTTTGTTTTGGAATACACCACTTACAATTTCGTTGTAATTGTTGCAATGACAATAAAGATTATTCATTCATTCATTCAACATTTAAAATATATATATATATATATATTTAATTGTTTCAGTGCAATTTAGCATCTTGAGACTAGCTGTGATTGGCTAAAAGGGGTGTGCTTGATCCAATCAACAGCAAATATTCCCTCAAAGGTCCTTCTCAAATTAATTTTGCACAGCAATATCAATCTGGCTTTTACCAGGTTAGTTAACCAGAACTTGGAAGAAACCTATGCAGATGTCCGTCCATCCATCCATCCACCCATCATTTTTTCCACATACAGTTTTTAAGATATACTGTAGATGTCTATTCTATTACTATTACGTATGACTTACCAACATATCTGTGGCATGAAGGTAGTGTTTGCTGGCCATGTTGGCCTCCAGTCGCTGGGGAACCTGTTTGATACTCTCAATCTCATCCAGCAGCTGGAGCACATGCTTGTGCTCAATTCCTTCAATCCACAGCTTCCTCAGTTCATCCCTTTTGCAGTGAAGCAGCATCTTGCAGGACAAAAGGTTCTCTTTGACCTGTAGGTTAAACATATCAGAATCAGGTTTTAAAATGGGTATAAAGCAATATAGAGTTGTGGCCAAAAGTTTACATACCCTTAAAATCTTTTAGCCATTTTTCATAGAATGAATGATAACACAAAAATCTTTTTTCCCACTCATGTTGGTTAGTGGTTTGTGCGAAGCCATTTATAGTCAAATAACTGAGTTTATTCTTTTGAAATCATAATGAAACAGAAACTACTTAAATGTCCCCGATCTAACGTTTACATGACCTTCTGTCACGATATGTAAACTTTTGGCCACAACTGTACATAAGACAATATTATGCAACACACGAGGAACAAGTAGCATAACAGAGAGACAGGCCTATTATTTATTTCATTATGTTGCATGCAAAAATTATTGTTTTCTTCTCCAGATTGCTATTCAAAAGGAATTATTGTGAGGCTTTCATAAATTTCTTCTTTCAGTTTAATACAATTATATGCACAGTTTAGTCATGCTCTGAGTTAGTAGGCCAATTTAATCAATCACAGTTAAGTGCAAACCTTCAGAAGCAGCAGATGGCTTCTGTTTCTTTTTGAAGACAGTATAAGGATACAAAATGCAAATAAATCTCTCTTTGGCATTTTGCCCGCCCCTAAATGAGTCACTAAAAGGTGCTAGGTGACGGGAAAAAGACATTTTTAACCAAACTGAATCTTCTTCAGGTCATACTGTGATATAGTTCACTCCTACTTGATAGTAGGATAGGAGTCTACATCCCATTGCCTATGCCTTTTCCGTCTCCTATACCTGTGGTCTTTTATTGAGCCTATAAGCCAGAATGACACGGACATTTTCCTAAACTAAATCCTTACATTATTAGAACTAAATGAGAACTCCATTGCTCACATGCACATTGTTTGCGAACACACCTGTTTGATTTTGTTCCGTGAGCTGGTGATGCGTTCAGTGATGCTCTGGTAGGTCCTGATGGCAGTGGTGAGTTCTGCGTAGTGTTGTTCTATGAGCTCATCCAGGTCTCTGTCACACGTTTCAAACGCCTCCTCTAGTCGACCTTTCTCTGTCTCTCTGTCCTGCACATCATCGCTGCTGGACAGGGTTCTACAAAATTAAAGCATTCAACCGATCAGCCATCCTGCCTTTAGGTCAACATAGAAACAAGCAGTCAGACAGAAACTTCTTTCCACATGTGCTATCTACTACAAGTTAAATTGTACAATGTCCATCCCTTTACATAGCCTATATAATGTCTTCAAAGTAATATGTAGCTATAAATATAGATGTTGAGGTAATGAAATTAATTAACTTGTTTTCATGTGTATATTCGTTATTTTTGGTATTGCAGCTTAATGGATTCAGGTTCTACCCCTGTTACAAGGGCCTTCCGTGTAGTAAACATTAGTTAATTATGGAATCGTCATATTAGAAGTGACAATAACAAAGATGCAGCAGTAGTTTAGACTTCAGACAGACAAATGCTCCAATGTTTATATCAAGAAGAGAATAAACTGTGCATAATCTTTCACCCTGCACTTGATAAAACGTAACGGTAAAAGAAGTCCTAAACATGAGCCCGAGCGCTTTTGTCATAAAAACAAATACAATGCAGGAAGGATGTAGCAGCAGCACGATGAGGAAGCTAGCATGAAGGCTAGCTGTCACCTCAAATCTGTAAATAAAGATGGTGGGATGGAAGTATTGTCGCTCTGATTCAACACAATATACAGCGTGTAAAAGACTTACCTTATGACAGAGATGAGAAGTCCCGAGGGATCTTTGTTTTTGTTAACTGCACCTTTGTATCTCCCTGTTTCTGCCATTTTTACAGCTGCGGCACCCAAACAGGAAGGGAAAAGCGCGAGGATGCTGCAAGGGATTGTGGGAGTTGGAGTCCACTAATAAAATTTCGCATGACGGGCAAACTACCCACTTTATACTTCTCGTGTATTTCTACAAAATACATAAGGCTTTTTGACAATTATTTATAATAGTATGAGGATGAATAGCTTTTTAGCTTGCAGATGGAAAATAGCTACTCGTCTAAATCTGGTGCAAATCATCTATTCTTTTGTAAAAACTAATGGTTTTTTACATTGTCCCTGTTTCAATAAACAATAAACTAACTAACTTTCTGCATTATTCTTTTAAACTATTATTTATTATGTATTTATTTTTTCTTGAGTGTAATACTACAAATCGAATCACAAACGTACATGTTAGAAGAGAAAAACTTCTAACATGTATTACATTATTTAAATTTTTTAATCAAAGTTATGCTCATGCCAATTATTCAATCAATCAATCAATCAATCAGTTTTTGTAACGCCCAACATCGCAACAGGAGTCATCTCAGAGGTCAGTACAAACACAAAGCAAGTCAATATCAAACATCAAACAATGAGATGTCAATGAAATGTCAGCCTGGGGTTTCCCACATAGACCCTCCCCTGCGGCAAGGAAAAACCTCAAGAAAACCACGTGGAACAAAACTGAGAAACCTTGAGGAGAACCACATTCGGGAAGGGATCCACTCCTATGGATGGATGGGCCAGATGGTTCCCAGGTCGACGAATCCCGTAGCTGTGTCCAGCCAGAGCTGCAGAGGCCACTGCCACCAAACCCCATGGTGTCACTACGGTGACGGCTGTTGTTCAATCCCGAGTTCGCAGTCCACCGGATTTTCGTCAGCCAGGGAGCTACCCACTCCCCATCTGCAGATGGACATGGGTGGGATAGAGAAAAAGGACACAATGTGAATAGCAATGAACAGACTAAAAGTAAAAGTATAACTAAATATTGCAACATAATTTATACAGTGAGAAGGACAAGAGGATAGGGCTCAATGTGCCATACTTCCCCCAGCATTTTAGCTCCTACAGCAGCCTTGCTTATGCTGTAGGTTTAGTACTGAGCCTAGCTAACCTCGCGGCAAGCTATTTCAAAAATAAACATTTTGAGCCTAGTCTTAAAAATGCGTACTGTGTCTGCTTTTTTAACATGAGACGGAAGTTGATTCCATAGAAAAGGAGCCTGAAGCTAAAGGCTCTTTTTCCTATTGTGCTTTTAAAGACACGTGGAATCACCAGTAGTTCTGCGTTTTGAGAGCAAAGCGCTCTGGTTGGCTGGTATGGCACAGTCATTTCTTGAAGATAGATCAAAGCCATCCCTTTTATAGCCTTATATGTGAGGAGGAGGATTTTAAATTTAATTCAAAACTCAATGGGAAGCAGAAGCCAGTGGAGAGACTTCAGCACTGGATTTATGTGCTTTCAATTAACTTTTTTTTGTTATATTAGAAAAAAATAACAAAAAACAACCCGCATACATCCCACCACCACCTCTTCACCTAAAACAAACTAAAACCATCAACCAACATATAATGAAATGAAATAATTCTAGTCCCTGGTCAAGTCTAGTCACAATACAAAGTTCAAAAAGGGATTTTATGTCAGTCAGTTAGTTCAAAGAACAATATACTATGGTTGAAGTTTGATAATACAAATGGTTGGAAATAATGTGCAATGTGTATACAGTTGTGCTCATACATTTACATACCCTGGAAGAATGTTTGATTGTTTTTTTTTTTGTGCCATTTTTTAGAGAATATGAATGATGTCAAAAAAGCTGTTTACTCTTTCCAAATCATAATGACAACAGAAACTACCCAAATGTCACTGATCAAAAGTTTAAATATTGTGCATCTGGAAACAAAAGCTGTGTTTCAGCTGAAGTTATTTGTGGGTTTTTCTTTGGACCTGAACAATGGTTGCTGATCATGTAAACTTTTGATCAGGGACATGTGGGTAGTTTCTGTTATTATGTTTATGTTTATTGTTTAATTGGTTGGGACAGTGCATGTTAATGAACAACACACATGAGAACCATGAGAACCATGGGCTGATTTCCATCCGTTGTACCACACTCGTTCACACAAACACATTCTCATTCATCCTTATCTATTGTACATGTTTTCAGTTCAGGGGAAACCAGGGCACCCAGAGGAAACCTATGCAGACACGTCGAGAACATGCAAACTCCACACAGAAAGGCCCAGTCCTTCTGGATGTAAAGCACGAGCGCCACTGTGCTACCATGCCCCAAAGAAAAGAGCAAACTCAGTTCTTTGACAATAAATGACTTCACACAACCACTAACATGAGTGAAAAAATGTTATTGTGCTATCATTCATATTCTATGAAAAAAATATATAAAAAATTCTGCCAGTGTATGTAAACTTATGAGCACAACACATATAGAGTGTACTGTATTTTGTTTAAGCCATCTGGTCTATGGAAGATAATCAGCATTGATAGGCTAGCAGGGCCCACCCAGACAGTGGGCTGACACAAACATTTCTTTCAATGTTTTCCAAAAGACTGTGTGCACTTTACAAATTATTGCGTCACGGAGATAATAAGCCATACTTTAGTGTCCCACAGCACACAGTGAGAGCAGGTCACCTGTGTCCTCTCCCCTCCATTCAGGACATGCACTTGCCCCATCACCACAAACATCGGTCAAATAGTCTCTTTAGTTGAATGCCTTCGGTGAGGGATTTGTGTATAGGTCAAAGGTCAAGGTCAAATTTATTTCTATAGCACATTTACAACAACCAACGCTGCCCAAAGTGCTGCACAGAATAAAAGACACAAAATACAATACAGCAAAATACAAAAAAAGATATAGTAAAACAGAACAACAAATATTGCAGAAGTGCAACACCTCTCAGTTGCCAAAGGCCAGTGAGAGGTGTAAGAGGTGTCTATCGGCTAGACATGAGTAATATACAGTGAATACCTAATGTGACCAGTGTGGTTCTGCCATGTGTTCAATAAGATGGGGGACAATTGACTCAAGACTTTCTGTATTAACATATAAAAAGAAACACTGCTGTGAGTACTCAATGGTGGCTCCTTTGTAGGTCAGGCACAGCTCCGACCCGTTGCCATGACGAACGTTGCCTATTATTGCCAAGCTAACAAGTTACTAGCCTAGCACTCACAGCTACTTTTCCATAAACAAATAATTTGGTGGAATTAAATAATCAATATATTAACATATAACAAATTCACTTTCAATGTTCTTATGTGAAAATAAGATTTTCTCTTAGAAGTATGGACTGGCATAATGACAAGACAACTTCACATTAATCCAAAAGTTAGAAAATGCTATGAGAGATAATTCCTTTAAACTTTACTTTCTTCTGTCGGTTAAAATAAAAGTTTGAACAGAGAATAAAAGCTGCAGACATGGTGTCACAGAGTTTAATAGCTTCTCCCATTTAAAGTGCAGGATTTGGCAGGTCTGTGTCCTCCTCCTCCTGTATCTCTTGACAATCTCTGCTGTACCGATGAGAATGGAAGAGGCCATTGATTGTGCAGGGTCGATTCCCCGCAGCTCTGCCTTGATTGATGCGCCGGTGGTGGACTTGCGAGATAACATTGTGGGGGATCTTTAAGTCTCTACCAAAAAAAAGAGAGAAAACAATAGATGTGTCACCGTTTTTTCTTTTAAGGATGCCTCGTTTTCCAGGTTCGAGTTTAATTTTGAAGTTGGATCTTATCTCACGTCTCTCCCCGCACACCACATCTCGCCTGTCCAAATAATTGACTGCAGGACTTTTCCCCATCGCACACATCAGCCAAGGTCATCACTTGTTTGGAAACAGCAGGTTGTTCTGACAATAAACATTAGACTACTTCTTTCATGTAAGTATATTTAATTATGTGATGTGCTGAACATGGTCATGCAGACAGCAAGTTCAGGGTTTGACATTTCAAACATTGCTAGATTCATATTTTAGCTCATAATTTACTTATTTATTTATTCATTCATTTTCATTTTTCAGGGACATTGGGCCTCATTCATGAATGTTTTCTTAAGAAAAAGTTCTTAAGTACAACTTAGGAGAAACTTAAGAAAAACTTAAGTCTGACTCACGAAGCGTTCTTAAGAAGACAAAACTGTTGAGGCCCAATGCAGTTTGCAGCTGGTGCGATGCGTAAAGTTTGTAGCTTGTGCTAATTTGCAGCTCCTGTCCCTGGTTGGGCTTTCTTCAAAATGTGCAAATATATAGTAAAATACAATGATACAAAACAACCACCATGATACAGCACACCATTTTACCGTCCCTCTGCCCACTTTGGTCAGTTGAGTGTAATAATACTTAGATCTAAATTTGTAAACAGTAAAAAAAAAAACAATAATAATAACATGGTACTCCTATTTTATGTTTTTGTTTGATTAGTCTACATTTAGCCTAATTGTCAATAGACTTTTGGTGTGCTATAATGAATTAGGCCATGTCCACACATGCCCTGCCGTTTTTATCAACTCATATCTCTCTACATCCATGTGAAAAAAAGATCTCTGTCCGCACGACCATTTTAGCAAAACTATTGACGGAAGTGTTCCATTCTTTTGGTCAATTTTACCAGCAGCATGTGCCTTTATTGGTAAAAATAAAAGCATGTGACTGCGTTGCCACAGACAATGACAACTAATCAATTATTAAAATAGTTGTCAACTATTTTAGCAATTGATTAACTGTTTATTTATTGTTTATTTGGTTGGGACAGTGCATGTTAATGAACACACATGAGAACCATGCATGTAAACACACCACTCCGGATTGTAGCCTTGGGCTAATTTGCATCCGTTGTCCCACACTCATACACACAAACACACTCTCATTCATCCTGATCTATTGTACATGTTTTTAGTGGTAGGGGAAACCGGAGCACCCGGAGGAAACCTACGCAGACACGGGGAGAACATGCAAACTCCACACAGAAAGGCCCCGTCCTGGCCCGGGGATCGAACCTGGGACCTTCTAGCTGTGAAGCACGAGCGCTAACCACTGTGCTACTGTGCCGCCCATGTTTCTGGTACATGTAGCCAAAGACAGAGCAAGAATTACATCAAATTTTGCATTTTTTGATGAAAAAGCAGTGAAAAGGAATAGGGGATCAGGATGCACTGCAAAAACTTGTATCTTGATGAGTTTAAATTACTAGAATTAAGTATTTTAGACTGTAATTGGAGTAATTCAGACTATTTGCATATAAAATAAGAATTTTATTTGCAGTAAAATGAGGTTTATTATCTAATTTTAAGTGCAATATATATTATTTTGTTATTTTTAGTGCCAAAATCCTTGTTCCATTGGCAGATAAATGTATTTATTTCAAGAAGGTTGTGCCTATTTTTGATAATTTTTTGCACTATGGAAGTTTTTTGTAAATATTTTACCTCTTGTCTGTCCCAAATAAATCCCAGACCATTGTCTAATCAGAGCAGAATGATGCCTTTCTCTATTTCTCAATTGTCCCAGACTGAATTCTAGAGGTACACAAATGTGACCAGTAACATAACATTTGACCACCAGAATAACACAAAAAAGGTTCATGTCAAGTTCCGCACAAGTTGGATGCAGCTACCCAATCAATGCAACTATGAACTATAATGACACATGATATCTACAAAATTATTAAGACTCATATTAATTTATGTGCTAATCACTGGTCCCAGGTTCTGTGATTTATAATTATTAGTCAGGGAGCCAACGTCTCAAAAATGGGATGAACCTGGCATCGTCCGTTATACTTTTTATTTGTGTTTTTTCTGTTAACTTTGACCCTATGGACCAATAATTGGAGGGTCTGCTCTGCTGGAAATATCGTGAAAAAAAATTGTGGCCATTTTAGTGTAGGCAACCTGTATTTTTATCAGAAAAATGTGAAAAACTGTTTTTTCCCTCAAATCCTTATTGGGTTGGGTAGGCGGTCAATAAATGTATTCGAGATACACAGAACACATGTGCTGACAACATCCACTGAAAAAATAACTCTTAAAACACATTTCTACTTGATTTTACATCAATTTAATGCAAAAAAATGCATCTTTACTTCCTTGGCAATCAATTATTCCACCAAGTTATGGCATCAGTCAATATGTCATTCTTTTCAACAAACTGTATACTCATTCCACAGAAAAAAATGATAAAAATCCAACCAAAATCATTGGATCTGTGATGATTTAACACATTGAGTGCCGCACTGTTTTCAGAACTTA
>OMNZ01070376.1:0-19538 GCA_900303255.1 Lesueurigobius sanzi | reverse complement strand
TCCTCTGATTATCGCCAATTGCTTTGCAAAAGGCACTTTGCATTGTCCTTTTATGGTGAAATGGAGGCGTGGAAGAGGCATGTCGTGGGGAGGGATCATGTACGAACACTTTCTCCACAGGTGGGATCAGTGAAGAGGAGATTGCGTGCTGATGTGCGTACCAGCGTTTACGGAGGGTTTTATAAGTCCCAATATTTTTCTCCGTACGTGAAGTTTGTGTTTTGTTCGTACGTACTATTATAGTCACGATCTCACGCACAGTTTTTTAAATGAGACCCCTGTTCTTTACAGAGGAGTAAATGCATGGACTGCCCTCCCTGTTCATGTCAGAGAAATTAAGAATTAAGTCTCTTTTAAGAAGATAATACAAGGGCGATTAGTGTTATTTATAGCATCAGACTATTTATAGATCAGTGTCAATTTTATAAATTGTAGTTTAATTTTTGTACTTCTGTTTGTGAAAGTAATTTTACATTGCTTGAAGATTAGCAACCACTTTGTGGGAGCTAATGGGGATCCTAATAAAGAATAAAGAATTAAATCCATCATTCTGCAGAAACTTAACCTTAAACATGGTAATGTTTGTCAAATAATTGGCATTTACATGAAAATTCAAATTTGTTGTGGTGAAGAGGGAGTTGAGTTGAAAGACGAAACTCTCGATTTACCGGTCGATCTACGTTCCTACTCTCACCTATGGTCATGAGTTTTGGGTCATGATCGAAAGAACAAGATCCCGGATACAAGCGGCCGAAATGAGTTTCCTCCACAGGGTGGCTGGGCGCACCCTTAGAGATAGGATGAGGAGCTCAGTCACCCGGGAGGAGCTCGGATCAGAACCGCTATTCCTCCACGTTGAAAGGAGCCAGCTGAGGTGGCTCGGGCATCTGTTTTGGATGCCACCTGGTCGCCTCCCTCGAGAGGTGTTCCAGGCACGTCCCACTGGGAGGAGGCCCCGGGGAAGACACAGGACACGCTGGAAAGACAAGGTCTTTCAGCTGGCCTGGGAACGCTTTGGGATCTCCCAGGAAGAGCTGGATGAGGTGTGCGTGGATCGGGAAGTCTGGGCATCTCTGCTCAGACTGCTGCCTCCGCGACCCGACCCCGGATAAAGCGGAAGAAAATGGATGGACAAAAATGGATGGATGAAAATTCAACCGTCAACAGAGAACATTTAAAGTGAAATCTCCAAATGTAATGTTTTGTTCCTTTCGCCTGCAGTCTCTCACCTGCACACAGTGCACAGTCATAATTAAATTCATTGGTTGGAAATAACTAATCCAACCAAATTAGATTAGATAGATCCAGACAAACCACCAAACCCCCTCACAGACCGCTCCCCTGCCCCGCTGCTGTACCTCTCCTCCTCGCCCTCCAGCAGTTTCCTGTAGGCGGAGATCTCCATGTCCAGAGCCAGTTTGATGTCCAGCAGCTCCTGATACTCGTCCAGCTGTTGCTGCATCTGCGCCCTCATCTCACTCATCTCACGCTCCTTCTCCCCCAGCAGTCGGCGACTGCTGTCCCGCTCTCGGGACAGGGCGTCCTCCAGGTCACGGATCTTCGACTCCCGGGCTGCCAGCTGAAAAAAAAAACAACAAAGAAAAATGGAGAATAAGATGAAGATGCAAAAGTACTAAGACAACACTACTTCTGTTTTCTTTCTTTATGTTGGAATACCCAGTGGTGTTCTCCGCATGAGTCTCATTATGCAAGAACTGAGAGCATAAGCAAATCTCTGCCATTTTTATTTTGTAAAAAAAAATCTGAGTGGGGCTACTATCGCTTGACAAACAGTAAATTGGCAGTTTGGTATTTGCTGACAATGTAGAAATAGCTTTGATCATCGCAAACTCTGCTTTTGCTTAAACTTTATGGAGTTTGTTTGCAGTTTACAGAGCTCCCTGGTGTTTTGTGAGGTTCCATACCAGCCCCAGTACAGTATTCTCAGCCTGGCCAAAAACAATTGCATATTCCTGTAGTTATTACTACAATGTGCTATAAAAAGGCCTTTACTCTTTGCTATTATTTATTGGATAATTAACACTGTGGGAATTCCTGGCATTTGTTCACATATTTAGGCAAAACACATCATGAGCATTTCATTTTGTGGCAAATCCATGAGATCACTTTTCAAAACGATTAATGTTTAAAGGCTGACGCATATTTCATATTGACTTTTCTTTACGTATTTTCAACACAGGATGTTTCAGTGAATCATTATGGAGAATGGAGAAACTGCATAAACCCTTCTCCAAGTCAACTGTGCCACACTTTATTGTAGTTTCCATGGCCCCAACAGACTTCAGTAAACAATAGCTGCAACTTCCTCCATCCCAAAATATGCTTCATAAAATTAGTCACACATCACTATCCCTGTGAATCACCGGCGACTGCGGCTGATAAAAGTCCTGTCTCGTGCACAGACCTGTTTCTGGAGCTGGCTGAGCTGAGACGAAGTGGACTCCAGTCTGACCCGAGTTTGCTGCAGTTCTTCATGAGTGGCTCCCACCAGGTGACTGCTCCTGTCGGCCGACTGACGAGCATTATCCAACTGAGAAAGAGATTCAACAAGAAAACAACATTTACTTATATGTTGTTCATTCTACCAATATGCAACAAGGAACAGTCAACTCATGAGCAAACCTACGCAGACTCAAGGAGAAGATTTAAAAGTTCATTAACCTTCAGAGAGTTACGCATTTATTATAAATCTGAATAGAAATATAACCTTCAACATTGCATATTCAACCTGGAGAGACTCACAGAAACGAAGCAGCATTACCGTATTTTCCGGACTATAAGTCGCATTTTTGGGGGGAAATGTATTTCACAAAATCCGAGACCAAGAAAGAATGAGAGAACATTCTTTCTATTAATTTAGTATTTTTATCTGTTAGATCTATTACTGAAAGGCAAGTTATAATTATAGCAATAGAACAGAGAACAACCGGCTGAACGTAACATATTGATGGTTATTCAGCTACATGAAGCATGCTTTCCGGCTGTGTGGTACACTGTAAAAAGTGTTGCCCCCATAGGAAATTTAAAAAATGGCATAAGCGGTTCCATTGGCCGTTTTGTGTTCAGCCAACAAACTTAATTTAATGTCTTGTTACTATATAATAAAAAGTTGGTGGTGGAAGAGGATGAGGGGACCCGCGGATGACGAGCCTCGAAGAGCGGCGCAGAAAGAGCGGCGGACCTAAGCTGGCGTGGAGGTGTGGCTTTAGATGGAGCGATGATTAGATGATTGACGAGGTGCAGCTGGCAAGTCTTCCAGGTTGAATTTGTGCTTAAGCTTCATTTGAGTGAGAAATCAATCGGTAAAAATCACACTTTGCTAACTGCCATGTTGTTGCTATGTTATGACATCAGACGCATGACCTTTACTGACCCCAGGAAAATCTCACTGATATTGACAATCTATTTTAAAGGGAAGTCCCGAGCCCCACAGGAGACGTTTCAGTAGTAGGGGAAACCAGAAGAAAACAAACTACAAACTAAGACCCACCAGGCCCGGGACTTGAACCTGGGACCCTCTTGCTTTGAGGCACAGAGCTAACCATGATGTCAAAAGTGGAGCATGAGAAGTAAATTGAGCTACAAGCTAAACGAGAACAGAGGAATAACGTGTTCATAAGAAATGACTGCACACGAGAAGGCAGATCATCTTCTGTGACCACAAAGGCTGATTGATAGAACACATTGGGCTCCGGTCTGACCTTGGCGTTGTACGTCTTCTCGATCTCCTCCTTGTACAGTTTGATCTGCAGCTCTTGTTGGCTGCGCATCTCGGCCAGAGCCTCGGACAGTTTGCTCTCGAAATCCTGCTGGTTCCCAGAGTCCAGCTCCACCACCCGGGACTCGTAACGCCGCTTTGTCTCACGCAGCTCCTGCAACGGCAAACAAATGACAGATCATTTACACAATTAGTTTACTGATACACTAGGCCAATTTGTATGTATTTGCTAAATTTGATCAATATTTGATTAATTTGATCAATATTTAGTCATTGCAATTTCTTCTTTTAGTTTATACAGGTGGTGGCAAGTCAAATTAAAGGCATTTTAAGGCTATTTTAATGCCCAAATACAACATTTTTAATGCTACAAACGCCACAAATTAGAACATATTTAATATTAATTTCCATATTCAATAGAAAATTTGATACAACGGACAGCTTTTGACCAGAAATACAGTATGATTCCTGAACCTCCAGGATAGAGCCTATTCTTTGTATTTTTGACAAACCTATGCTGTAAAATTAGTTGAGCAACGTAATTATTTTCCAAGAACTTTCGATTTAATGTTTTTAATGACTTTTAAGACCTTATTTTTGACAATTCATTTAATGACTTTTAATGCCCTGTGGAAACCCTGTATATGTACCTTTCAGGTTGTAAAACATTACAAATGCTTTTGAATACTATGATATGATACTACTATGAAACTATTATTATTGGAGTTATAATAATAATAATAATAATAATGCATCGGTTTTATATAGCGCTTTTTTGGACACTCAAAGACGCTTTACATGGTATTATTCTTTCACTCCATACTTGGTGGTGATAAGCTACTATTGTAGCCACAGCTGCCCAGGGGTAGACTGACAGAAGCGAGGCTGCTAATTATTTAGTATGATAAAGGGGCCACAATGATCTAGACTTTGGGAATGGCTGCACGAGGCAGTTAGGTCACTGAGAGCTCAATAACAATGTATTTGTTAATGCACAAGCTGTATTTCGCAGAGATTTGTTTAAAAATGATTGTGTGTAGGATATCCTTTTTGAATAATTAGTGAACCTTAAACAGAAGTCTTTTTCTCAACAAGCAAAATGTTTTCTTATGCACATTTATTACGTAGCTTTTTGTTTTTAGACTACAGGGTAGAACATTTAAGTCAGGAGGGCCACCATCGTCAGCATCTTCTATAAATGGGATGTTTTGGAAAAAAGATCTGGAGTTACTAGTGTCGTATCACTTGTAACAAGAAAGCGCAAGGAATGACAGTGTAATGAATTTAAAATAAAGCTAAATGAACTAAACTACATTACATATACTGTCTGACCAAAGAAAATGTTGCTACCTGGATTTAACAACAATGGAATTTAATACACAGCTAGTCCCAAACATAAGTGGCTTCACCCGAAAGAAATTCAGCTGAAGCTTCGATTACGGCGCACATTTGCAGTAGCATTGTTTTGATAAGCCTCTGCAACATCACAGGATCTATCTCCATCCAGTCTTGCATGGATTTTAACCACGATCTGATATTCGTCTGTGTAGGTTCTCAGTCGTACAGGAGTTGTCCATCGTAGGCAAAGATTATTCAGTTCATCTGTACTCTATAGTTCAAATGTATAACGCTTTATTAGATGTTTCTATCTTATTCTATTTTTATGCATGCCTTATAGTTCTATCATTTTTTAATATCCGTTTTTCCATAGTTTATTATTTATCTTTATTACAAGTTTATGATTCATGTTGCACGAGAACACCAAAGAAAATCCCTAGTCTGTGAAACCTTCATTGACAATGGCAATAAACTCTATTCTGATTCTGGTGTTACTGTGTAAATAATGCACATATGAGTCATGTGACCTGCTGTCATCTGATTGGCCAAGTGTGCTCTAATTAAAGGTAACTATGTTAATAACAGTGAGTGTAAAAGTGTTGTGACATATTTTTAATCTTTCACCATATTTATATAAAAATATAATTCAAATCAAGGTGAAAGTATTCCAAGTATTCAGAATACAGTACACTGACTGGGCAAAGTAACTGAATATGTTACAAAATACATTTTAAGACAAGTATTCAGTATTCTGTAACTGGATACAATTTCTCCCCAACACTGCTAAAGTGGTACCAGTATGGAGTATTTTCTTGCTTGTAAAATATGGCTAGCAGTTAGCACGTAGCTAATTAGCCTGCCTCCAACATGCTTATAAACTCTTACAATTTGAATTTTTCAAAAAGTCAATGGAGATTTTGAATGGGATTTTTACTTCCTGGCACCAGAAATAGCCCAGATCAATCAATCATTTATTTGTAGAGCGCCTTTTACACACACAGTGAGTCTCAAAGCGGATTACTGTAGAGCTCCATAGAAAGGCTAGGGTAGATACGAGTGAATCGGAGGATTACGCCCTGGGCTGGGTATAAGCGCACTAGGTGGAAAGACGCCTATACTGCCCACCTCTGAATAAGACACTCTTACATATTCAACATTCCACTGTTTTTTTTGGTCGGCAGTGTACATCACATAAGTCTCTCACCTCTGAGTGGATGCTCTTCTGAAACTCGAGCTCCTCCTTCAGCGTCTGGATACGATTGTCTCCATCGACCCTCCGCAGCATCTCGTCCTGCAGCTGCTTTCTGGCCTCCGCCAAACTAGTCTCGAGCTGAAACAATAAACATGAGAGCGCCGTACATTAGCAACTTTAGGAAGCGGAGGTCGGCACTTTAATCAAAAACGCTAACGACCAAGGTTTTAATGGAGGGCACAGAGACACGACGAACAAAATGCCTTCCAGATTTAGTCAATATTTAGGATAAACTTGTGCCAGGGCAACCCATAAATCAGGAAGCGCCAAAAACCACAAATTCCTCTGTTCGTATAAACCGGCATTATGAGTCACGACGTGGCAAACATGGAAAATTGTGAATGAAAAAAAGAATCAAGCTCCACTCCAGATGTGCTTCCAGTAAGTGCAGAAAGAGGCATTGTTTAAAAAGGTTCACAACTAAACAAAAGGAGGCACATTTGTTGAATCAACTTTCAAAGGAAAACCAAACTGTAACATGGCATTTGCATTTGTATTCTACGGACTAATTGGTATTTCAGACTAGCAAACCACGGGACAGGGCTTCCTAATATTCAAATTGGAGAACACCATATTTGAATACCAACATTTTGCATAGTTAAGAGTCAAATGTAGTGTGTTGGACTCTTTCTGCTGAAGAAAAAATAAAACAATATAAATCTCAGGACTAGATCAGAACTAGGATTACTGTAAAAGGTGATGCTAGATAGCCAAATAGGAAACTTTAAACCTGCAATAAAAAAGATGATTTTGTTCAAATAGACCACAGTTTGAACAGTGGCGATTTTCAGCAACAGTTCCTGGAGTGAGAGCCAACAGGGCGGCCGCTAGCCATTATTTTGGAAATTGTTTGGTTGCAAAAGGTGCTTGAAAATTGAACTTTTTATAAACTTTTTGCCACATGAAGCTGAAGTGATACTGTTTGAGGACGTCTTGATAGAGTATACTTCAAAGTATCGTCTGCAGGACACTCCTAAAGGGTAATAATGTCTGTTGAATCAATTAGTGGGATTATATAACCACTCCTTTTCGGATGGACTGAATTGCCTCATTCTAGACGGACGAGATTAGATACAGTAAATGTTGTTTGTTTTGTTTCATGTATTTTCATTTTCTTATTTGTTCTATCGTCTGAATAAAATTCATTCAATTATTCATCAGTTGTTCCAGCTCTAGAGCCTACACAAATTCACTCATAGATGCAATTGTTTACAAAGCATGTACAGTAACCATTACCAAATATATATTATTAATCTGGTTGTGGTAGAAAAAAAACATTCTTTGTATGAACCAAAAGCTTAACTTAACTTGTAGTCTTCACTCTCACCACCATCATGTCTCCAAATCCCCTAAAACCTACATTCTTGATCGACCGTAGGCAAAAATTCTTCAGTCTTCATCTGTACTCTGTAGTTGAAGTGTAGGACGTTTCGATCTTACTCCAAAGATCGTCATCAGCTACTGAAGGTCTGGAGCACGCTGTGGGTTTATAAAGCTAGTGAACCAGCAGGAGGAATCAGCCTCTAGGCCCCTCCTCTCTTAGTGCTAAAGGTAAAGTACTTAACGAGGGTCCATTGTCTCCCTGAGCTACTCTCTAAGTCGTTGATACCTATGGCCCTGCTGCTCCCAGGAGTACAGGCTCATTTGGTCGGTTTCGACCCGTTGTCATGACAACGGGTTGCATGACAACGGGTCGAAAGTCATGCAAATGAGCCTGTACTCCTGGGAGCAGCAGGGCTGCTGATGATGATCTTTGGAGTAAGATCGAAACGTCCTACACTTCAACTACAGAGTACAGATGAAGACTGAAGAATTTTTGCCTACGATGGACAACTCCTGTACGACTGAGAACCTACACAAACATTCTTGATCGACATTTATTCCTAACTTGAGCTACAGCATCAGACTCTGCCTTCACATTTCGCACATTTACAGCAGCTCACCTTGGCCACTTGAGCTTTGAGCTCCCTGTTCTCCACCTCCAGAGAGCGCTTCTCTCCCAGCGCTGTGGCCAGAGAGGCGTCTTTGGAGTTCAGCAAAGCCTCTAAATCTTTAAGTCTCTGCTGTGCAGTCGCCAAGTCCGCCTCCTTTTTGGTGTTCCTGCAGAGAGACAGCACCCACGTGTTATACAGTGAGCAGGAGTGTAAGATCAATTGACACAAGATTGCAATTGGTAATTCATAGATGTATAATATAGGTTAGTAAAGGGTTGCAGCCTTCCTTTCTTAAGAGATAAGATAATACTTTATTGATCTCACAATGGAGAAATTTACTACTCCTCAGGATAACGATAAGATTCACTATAATGACAAATTGACAATAAAACATCTGTTTGAGATCTGGTGGCGGCTGCAGGCCTGAACAACAGTGGGTTTCAAAGTTAACAAACATGACTGATGTGCATCACGCATACTGGCTGCAGAAACCATGCTTCCAATATCACATATATGTTATTCAGTTGTTTACATTGGTTATGCTTGAATAATGGCAATGATGAACTGCTGTCAAGGCTAGAAAATAGTTCAAAGTATGTAGAAAGCTTGTCACAGGAGGAGGCCTCTTATTTACGGAAACTCACAGGTGAACGTTGCGGGACTCATGCAAAATATGTATAATAATAATGTAAACAGAAACACTGGAATTAACATTAGTTTGGAGGGTGCAGAGTCATATAGGACCCGCACCAGTAGTATGAGACTGCTAAGGCATTTTGTGTTTGGGGTATAACAACTCTAACAGGAATATCCCCTAATATCAGCCATACTATTATAATAATAATGGCTTGCACTTGTATTGTGCTTTTCAAGCATGATTACCAAGTTTCTCACAACGCTATGAATGCAGCTCTCTGTACAGGGCAGTTTAGGATAAGGCCTAAAAGATTAACATTAATATTGTATTAATTTTATGTCAAACACCATTTCTTTGTAAATTAAAAATAATCTTACCAGATATAAACTGAGCACCACAAATGCGTGTAATCGTCTCAACTTCGGACCATTTGTCTCGTTTGTTAGAGAGTCTCGTCTACTGTAAAGGGCGCACACCTGTGACTAATTAAGTCCTGAGTTGTTGGTCCTATTGATGCGATCAACAACGCAACACGATGGCTTTGTGTTGTTTGTATACGAAAACAAACAAACAATATGAAAAATATAAAAACAAGAACTATCCATCCCACTTCAAACGTTTTATTGAGACTCTCTAAGTTGACACCCCATTATAGGAATCACTATTTTGGGTAATGCAATGTCTTCTGCAAATAACAAAATGGCTTGTTTCCACATGGTCTTATTACTGCATATATAAAATCTGTAAACCCTGCAGTTTCAGTCTCTAAACATGTTCTGAAATGCAAGTAATTCTTTTAAAAGCTTAGCATTTGCTCAAGTTTTAATTCTGCCTTTGGACTGAATCTCCATTTTGAAAAATAAACCCACAAATGTAATCGCAGTCAGACATTTCTCTGAGATCGTTCAGCCCTAACCTTCACTACTGTATCCTTGATGTTAAATAAATAATATTCTGTGGCCCACCTTATATAGTAAAGCATGCGTTTGTAACCTCAGCCTCTAGTGGAAATATAAAAAAGGTTCCTTGATGGTTTACAATGAGCTATTTTTGGATCGGGAGACGAAGTCTAGGGGAAAGACCTTCTCGTTTCCAGAGAATATGAGTCACGGCAGAGATGTACGTCCGCAGGGCTGTGCATCTGGTAGCCACAAACCCGAAGAGAAAAAAAAAGTGTTTAGCAAAGTTACGCTGCCATGGAAACACAGGCGGGCTTTGGCCTCACAGCGCGTCCTTCTTCTCAATATTTATGGAAAGAACTCTATAAACAGTGCCACGTATTGTACTCGCACTTGTACAATGATTGCTTTGGTTGACGAGGAGGGAGACACGGGGAAAAAGTTAGTCATCAAAAGCCCTGAATGGATGGATAAATGGATGGATGGAGGAGGAGAGAGTGGGTTTGCGATGCAGCGGTGAGCAATGGAGAGGCTATGCAGGAGCTGGTGGTGAGAAGGGAGTGGCCACAGGAGCTTACACAGCAGCGTCAGCACAAGTTAAATAAGCGTCAGTCGTTACCATGTAATTAATAACAAAGGTGTGAATGGTTCTCCGGGTTTACATTCTGCGGATGCTTGGACCATGACTCACAACGATGGGAATATCACTGTGCAGTAGACAGAGTGAGGCGTGAAAAATCCTGAATGGTGAATTTTATTTGTGTTTTTGTTTTGTATGAGAATTTGTGGCTGAAGGTGCGGTCACGAGGCAATCTCTGCCAAATTCTGTTTTCAAATCAAAAAGCACCAAGGCAGATTAAGTATGGGTAGAGCTAAGAAGAAAGTAGTAGTGATAATTTGTTTATGCAAATGTTTGGGCACCCAGGCCAATGGGAAAAGTGCTCAAACTTGCATGTCGCTGTAGCTTCTGTGAAGCCTGGGTTACCTTTGGAAAATGTTTAGATCATGGGTGCCCAAAGTTCTTTCCATGGAAGGCCAATATTAGTGGCGAAGGGCCAAATGCAATAGTGTTTTACCTGTAGAAAGACATGCAAAACATGTGCTATTGAGTAGGACATGCTGCCTAAAGGTGGCCACACACTACAGCATTTTAAATCTTTTGAGACTAAAGATCTGTGCACAGACCACACACACTGAAGGACAGAGATGAGGACACACACACATATGAGGAGTCCCACCACAGATCATGCCATGAGGGAAAGTTTTTATTGAGCCACGCCTCCTCAGACTAAAAATCTGGCTAAAAATCCTCTAGTGTCTAGTGTGTGGCCAGTTTAAGTGTCCTAAGTAACTATTGACAGTCTATTCAGTGCACAAGTTAAAGTCAAACTAGATGTTTCTTACTAATCTAAGCACCATCTTGAGGGCCATATTAAACCCCCTGGAGGGCCAAATTTAGCCCGTGGGCCACACCATGGGCACCCCTGGTTTAGATCATGACTAACAACAATAGGAATATCACAATACAAAAGTTATAGCAGCAAGTGAAAAAAATGTGTTTGAAGTAGTAAGTGGTAATGATAGTAAGAAGTCGAGGTAGTAAGTGGTAATGGTATTAGTGTTGGGAGTTGTAAAGCATATTAATATTTCTCAATTTCCTTGTGCACTTTCTCTTAATTGTTTAAAGCAGGGGTCTCCAAACTTTTTCATGCCGTGAGCTACTTTTACATAACAAAAATGGCAGCGAGCTAACCTTGCGCTGCAAGATGAATTGTCGGTCTCACAACAAATACATCTTGAAAGGCGGCCGCTGATAGGTGCGTCTCGACACAACCAGTGGCCCGGCCCAATGACATGCCTGCTGTGTAGCTGGGGGCGGGATCAGGGCGGGATATGTAGCTAGCTAGGTATGATGACAGTTGGCCCCGGCAAAACAAACATGGCTGCTGTTGTGATTGGCTAAAACCGCATTAAGGAAGGCGTGTACTAACTTGGGTTCCACCCAATCAGCTCAAAGTATTGTACTGAATGTCCCTCCTTTTCACGGACAGTTTGAATGGGCGCTTTTCCAGATTGATAACATGTAGAACTCAATTTAGAGAGCTACACTTATCAATCTGGCTTCTGCCAGGTTAGCAGCGAGCTACTTTTGCTTCAAATAAACATGTGTAGCTACCAGAACGCGACTGAAAGGCTCTGTTTCTAGTAGAATGAAATTGCTTACTGTGTGTATCTATTTCTAAGCATTTATATCAACATGGAGGGTAGTTTCAAACAATTTTTGTGACAGTGGCACTAAAATTGTTGTTGTTTGTGATTTAGAAAAGAAGAAAAAGGTATTGTGGAATTGGCCTGTAACCAAGATGTTTGTCAACACTATTTAACAAAATGACTTCCTTTGGCGAGCTACTGGTTGGAGATCCCTGGTTTAAAGTCTTTGTTTTTCTAAACTTGTTATTCTGTATTCTATATTTACATGAGTTATTATTGAAAATGTATTTACATTCTGCATGTACTTCTAAATTAACTTCAGGCATAGTATTTAAAGCTAAAGATTTCTTTTCATCACATTGGTATGCATGCATCAATGCCTGGTTGTTGGCCTCGCCCATCGCAGTGAATCACTTTCACTCGAGCAGAGAATTATTTACTTTCTCATTCAACAAACTGTCGAGAGAAGATAAAGTATAAAACATCAGAACTGCATCGTCCCCGGAGCTTTAAGAATACAATAAAAGTAAAAGCAAAGCCCTTTTCCTCTCGAGTTGTATTGTATTCTTCCATGGCCATGTCTAGACTCATTTTAATAAAGTCTCATTTGTAAAAGAGGATCGATGAGTCATTATGTCGCTCAGTGCCTACTGTACATAGTTGTCTGCACACTCCCAGTTTGCAGGAACAGGGCGGAGCAACGACACACAAACCAAACCATGTTTTTCAATGTCAATTTGAACGTACGGTCCATAAAAAATGTCCCCACAAAATATACAGTATGTTGCTAAGAGATGGCAAGTGTTTTGGTCCTTAGTAGTTTCACAGAAGTAAGATTAGATAAGATAGAACTTTTATCTCATGGCAGAGTTCACTTGGTATCACAGCTCTTGACTGACAGTGAGGTGAAGAAAACAGAGAACAAAGGTTTAGAAGGAGGAAGAAGATTTAGAAGGACTTAGGATGAAATTATGAACTAAGAAGGAAGGGGTGGGATTGTAACAAATGTAGTGCATTGGCTAATGCATGATAATAGTTCTTATGGTTTTTAATTGCCTAAAAAGTGAGAAAAATATGTTAAATAATTGTTTTTTAAATAACATTGAGCCCATGCAGGTTGAAGACTATAAAGCCAACTGGATTGTGGGTTTTAATCTTAAATAAACATCTGAATCATTGTTCCTTTAGGACATAACGGAAATAGTCTAACCAGGGCCACAGCAGAGGGCTGTGGGGCCAGTGCCGTCGCTCTGGGGCCCAGGAAGAGCAGGGTGCCCCTAATTATGCATTTTTCTTTTTTACATTCCACTAAAAAGCCAACAAACAGAGCATTTTTCTCACTCGTGTCTCCACCCACCTGGCCTTCAGCTCCTTATGCTCCTCTTTGAGCTTGGCCAGCTCCAGTTGAAGCCTGGCCCTCTCTTTGGCCACAGAGTCCAGGGTCTGCCTGGCGTCGGCCAGCTCCGTCTCATAGGCCGCCTTCAGCCCGCTCAGCTCGCGGCTCACCTCCGACTCGGACTCCGTGATCCGCAGCCTGAGTCCGGCGTTTTCGGACTCCAGCGAGCGCACCTTGTCGATGTAGACGGCCAGGCGGTCATTGAGGTTGCACAGGTCCGCCTTCTCCTGCAGGCGAGTAATGCGGTTTGGGGAGAGGACCGCGTTGGCCGCTTTGGGGGTGTTTTTGGGAGTCGCCATAGCACCTGGAAAGTCATAGTAAAGTATGTTTCTTACATCTTTATTATTTTGTTCCATTTCTCATGTTTTTCTTATTTGATTTTACCAAGATTTACATAAATAAATGCAAATAATGGTAACTATAGGATCCATATTTGGGTAACACTTTAGATTACAGCCCGCAGTTGCATAGTCACAGGTAACAAGACCGTAATAGTTGCACTTTAGTTACGATGTACATGCACATTACATATTGGGCCGTTCACCTTGTTCCACATTGTTACTCTTTATTCTTCTCTGTTCGCTCCTGTTTCTTGTAGTTACAGGTAATAGCTTCTCACTTTAGATTACAGCCCGCGCTCATGTGTAATTACACATTAACTACGATGTACTTGCACATTAGTTATTGGGTACACTTTTGTTACACCTTGTAGTCAAATTATAGACACAAAAGTTTGATTAGGCATGTGCTCAAGGGTGTAAAATACGGGGGGGATAGGGGGGTTATAACCCCTCCAATATTTAAACCTGACTAAGTTAACCCCCCCAAAATTTTTATCCAAACAATAGTGGGCTCAGTTTCGCCCCCCCCAATATTCGATCAAAAGTTACGCCCTTGCATGTGCTTTATGACAATTTGTCATATTGTGGCTTGTTGTTTGAACCTGAGTCCATTGAATTGAAATTGGAGTGGATAACTGTGTGGCCGAGTGTTGTCTGAACACGAGGATGTGAAACATGCTATTGTCAGTCATTGTATGTGCCAGCTATGGTCCAGAAAAGCAGCCTAAACAGGGACCCCATTGGGTTACCATAGGGCTATAGAGGTTAATCAATGCCGTTTTTCAGAGCTTTCCTGAACTCCGATTTTCCAGGACTTGTAGTATGTTATCAAGTGATACCTGTGTTAAAGGCCTCCAATGTCTTGTTGGTAGTCTCCTTATGGCTTTCACTACCTACAGTCATAATGTTGCCAGTGATGGCACTTTGGGTGGTCTTTCTAACAGATGAAGAAAAAGTTGACTTTGTTGCCGTTTCCGCAACAAATGTTGTTCTGAGTTAGAGTTGTTAGCCCTAAGCTCAACCCCCAAAAACTTGGAGGGCCAGTGGTTTTCCTTTGGGGTTTTCCTTCCCACAAGGGAAGGAAAACAAGGCTAAGGACAGGAGGAGATGGCGAGACTTGTTGCTGCCCTACACACCTATGGTGTACCAGGCAGTAAGTACGTATGTAAGTAAAGTGATACCTAGATCACCATTGAAAGACCTTTTGTTGCAATTTGTTGAGGGCTGACCCGTTTTTCGGCCTAATTTGATCGGACTATTGCATTTTAAAGTGTAATTGCCTGTACTTAATGACTTACTTGTTAACTGTATCTACATACAAAACTGCGGGCTGTAACCTAAAGCGTTATACCCATATTTGCAATTAAACAAATAAACTTCATTCAAATGCTACTTATTCGTATGTGAATAATTTGTGGTTAACTTTGAAGGCTCCCCTGCAGTTCCTCCGAGGACCCCTAGGAGGCCCCGGTCTCCACTTTGTGAAGCACTGATCTAAAGATAACTCTGAATTTATTCTTATGACTATGTGTCATAAGCAGCCACTGGCAGTTACGTGATGTTAACACTTCTACCCCGCCGAAAGCCCCTAGTAGTTGCTGGACTGGGCTGTAATAACAAACCACAAAACAAACAACAAAAATGCAAGTTTTTTTTTTTTCTTTTTAAAGCATATTGTAGTAACGTCTGGGATGATAATTTATAATAATAGTAGAATTTGGAACAATACATTCTTGCTAGTCTTTTTATTTTATTTCATGACATAGCTGTGTGGTATTCTTTTGGGTACTGCACATAATGAGCGTTTGGAAAAACAGAGAAGAGCAGTAAAACAAAGTATTGTCTTGAATGGCTTTTAATGAGGCCTGCAGCTCTCAACTCACTTATCCAAGAACTGGCACTGCCTCTGGACTCAACCACTGCTCCTGGGCTGCGTTTCCACCGTGCCAGTAACTCGGCACCAGTTATTATGAATAAGTCCCTCCTATCGTCTCAATTTCACAGTGATGTCAAGACCTTAAGGGTTTTTTTTTTCTCTGAATTATCAAAGTCGGTCCCCAACACCGAAGAAAATTCTTAGTCTGTGAAACCTTCATTGACAATGGCAATAAATTCTTATTCAAAGAGACAATTCATTTGTAAAACTATGGTATGAATGAACTAATACCCAAAAATTGAAATCTTGCTTCGAATCCTTTTGCACATAACAAAAATCATTATTACACTATTGTTAATCTTACATCATTTTAAGTAATGTACAAAAAACTAGAGAAAACCTAAAATTACGTTTGTTTTTTATATTAAGAAAAAATAAAAAACCTGAATTAGAAGCATCAAAAAGTAGTCAAGAGGTGCCTCTTACCGTTCATCTTTGTGTGTGAGATAAATCAACTCGAGAACGGAATGAACAAAGGCTATAACTGATCATAAGCCAAGGGCGGAGTCGAGCCCCACCCAAAACCTAAACAAATATTGTCTGGTGTGAAGATGTGTGGCGCAGCGTTGGGGGAGATTTACCTGGATTTTGGTCTGCTGTCCTGTCTGGGATGTGAAGGGACTTGTTGCGTCTCTCCTCTCAGCTTCTGTCTCCTTGTGGTCTATGAGGAAACACTGCTGTGGACCTGAATGTTGCATGTGAGTTCAGCCAGTGCCCTGTAGGAAAGAGTGAGCTGGTAGGAGGGAGGAGGGAGGGAGGGAGAGAGAGAAAGAGGGGGGAGAACAGAGGTGGGTGGGGTGATGGAGAGAAGGAGGGAGGAGAGAGGGGAAAGAGAGAGGGAAGGAGGGGAAGGGGAAAGAGAGAAAGAGAGGGGAGAACAGAGGGAAAGGGGGAGAACAGGGGTGGAAGGAGAGATGGGAAAGAGGTAGAGAGAGGGAGGGAGGCGAAAGAGTGAGGGGAAGGGGGAGAACAGAGGGAGGATAGAGGGGAAAGAGAGAGAGGGAGGGAAAAGAGAGGGGGAGTGGGGGTGAACAGAGGAGGGAGGAGAGAGGGGAAAGAAGGAGAGCGAGAGGGGGGCAGAGGAGAGAGAGGAAAGAGAGAGAGAGAGGGAGCAAGAGAAGGAGGAAAGAGAGAGAGAAAGGGGGGGGGGGGCAGAGAGAGGGGAAGAGGGAGACAGAGAAAGGAGGGAGGAAAATGGGGAGAGGAGACAGGGGGAGAGAGAGAGAGAGGGAGGGAGGGAAAAGAGAGAGGGAGAGAAAAACCAGTTACAAAGTTTGGCACACTAGGTTACTGTTCCCTGGTTTAAGAGCTGGGTATAAAAGTCTGACTCAAAAGGTACTTTTCCTGCTTTAAACTGATTCATGTAAATATTTGTCTGTAAACTGCAGAAAAAGCTAAGCTTGTTGCCGTTTCTTGACATATATCCTTTATTCTTTCAGCACAAACTGAAAGAACTTGCAGGAAAAGTGATAGCACTGTGACTTCAAAGCTAAATTGACCACATGCTGAAAAACAAAGTGGCACTCGGACTTGTTAAAAGGTACAAATTTTACTCAAGAAGCTGTGAGAAGCTGTACCTCCTGTGCCCTCCTCTGTGCCCACCGCTGCTGTCTGCCGGCCTGGACTGCCTGGGCGTGTGGCTGCCGGTGACTCATCCTCCGCTCATAGCAAAGCCACAGCCCCATGTGACACGTCCAAGGAGTAATTTTAGGCCGGTCTCGTTGCCTGGGAGAAAGTTATGATTGCTGTTTATTCAGACCACACTTGACTTGGACCAGAAGCACGAAATGCCTGATGATGCAGAAGGTCTCTGCGTGACCATGTGACGCCCGGGATTCCTGTTTAAAATAAGAGTTACATACATAATAGAGTAGTAGTTTGCATGAATGAGAAAAGAGTTAGCTGGAGTTGGAGCTGAAGTAAAAGTGCAGATACAGGACCAAGAATTTATCTAAGTAAAGGTAAAAGTATTAGATACATTTTCTAATTAAGTAAAAGTACAAAAGTATCCACTGAAAAATGTACATTATGAGTAAAAGTAAAAGAGTTTAATGTGCAAACCAGGTCTAAACGAGTAAACCACTAACACTAACTCAGAACTAAACCAGGACTAAACCAACTTTGAACCAAATCTAAACAAGGTCTAACCGAGAAAACCACTAACTCAGAATTAAACTAGGACTAAACCAACTTTAAACCAGGTCTAAACGAGTAAACCACTAACTCCGAACTAAACCAGGACTAAACCAACTTTGAACCAGGTCTAAACAAGGTCTAACCGAGTAAACCACTAACTCAGATCTAAACCAGGACTAAACCAGTCAAGTCTTAATCGTAGAGAGGTAACTTTGAAAATAAAATGCTTTTACTTTTAACCCAGTTTTAAAAATGTAGTGGAGTAGAAAGTACAGATACAGGCTCTAAAATGTAGTGAAGTAAAAGTAAAAAGTATTCATCATAAAATGTACTTAAGTAAAAGTAGCTATATTTTGTACTTTTTACTTCATTACTTTTCACCACTGGTCAATAATGTCTCCATAATGTTGCCACCAACTTTTGTTCTGGTTCAATCCCAATTAGGACATGCATATTTCTGGTTTGGTCAAAGTTATTACTTGATTTCATCTTTGTAACCTGGATCACCTTTTGAGGACTGAATGGCACCAACATACTGTACACATTAAATGCAGTCATGGGTAATCCTACTTTTGTCCCAGTGTAGTCCTATACTGCTTTCCGCCATGGCTGAATTTCTATTTTATTTGTATCTTACTCTTATCCAGTTGTAAAATGGATTATTTCAGTAAATGATAATGTACAGTTGTGTTATTCGGCATATGCTTTATTTTTGTTGAGTCTTTTGCAGTGTGTGTGAGACATTTACAATTCACAAGTGCACTGTTGGGATTCCGTGACTTCCTGTTTATACACGTGCTTCCAATGACATTATGGGGATTGTGCTATAAAGGAACTGGTTTTAAATTCAATGATGCAAAAGGAAATCACTCTGACTTATTTTCATCTTCACTGAATCACGCTGTTATTATAAAATATGTCTGATTCATGTACATGCTCAATGGCCCAATTTTCATTTCTTTGTTTAATAATGGGGGGAAAGCATACAGTGTGGCCCAGAGCTTGTGTGATTTACCTAGTTGTGGCAGCTGAGGGGTTAACAAACTTTAAATAATGAGAATTATGGTAAATAAAATGTTGCAACAACGCCACCCCAGACCTCCTGGGGAAATAGGGTATTACAGGATAAAAGCACGTAGGTAAGTATATTGAAACAGAGATACCAGTTCCATTTAAGTTACAAAATCTTTATTTTGCATAATAGGAAACAAGTTAGACATTGAATTTCATAGTTTCTGTATAAAACAATTCTCATAAAAGGCGCTGTATTCCCAATTAAAAAGTTCATTTAAATGTTTTTACACCCTCCTGCTGCCTGTAGGCAAAACCCAGGGCGTGAGTTAGGGCACACAAGCGACCCGGGACTGCTGCACCAGACTCCAGGCGCTTAAGCCCAGGGACGAGCGCCCCAAACGCCACCAAACCCACAGTGGAGGAGGAAAACAATACGAAGCTCAGCCGAGCTAAGTAACGGTAACTCTGAAGGACAGCAGAGGCCAGGCAGCAAAGCAGCAGCGGCGAGGCCACAGCCAAGCAGCAGCAACGCAACACCAAAGCCGCAGCAAAGCACCGGCAAAGCAGCAGCAACGGCAACGTACCAGTGCCACTGCAGACCTCGGAGGACACCTAAGAGAATAAATTGGGAAGTATTACTAAACTAAACCTATAAAAGGAGGGAGTTACAAAAAGGAAAAGGAAATATACCGCTTTAGGTGCGTT
>OMNZ01070374.1:0-10833 GCA_900303255.1 Lesueurigobius sanzi | reverse complement strand
TATTTGTGTATAAATATGGAGAAAGATTCAAAATATGTAGCAACATAGTTTCTTCTTTCTCTGTTCTTTCTTTCTCTCTCTCCCTCCCTCTCTCCTTCCTCTCTCTCTGTCTCTGTTCTTCCTCTCTCTCCTTCCTCTCTCCCTCTCTTCTTCCCCCCCTCTCTCTCCTTCCTCTCTCTCTCCTTCCTCTCTCTCTCTCTCCTTTCTCTCTCTCTTCCTCCTCTCTCCCTTTTTCCTTTCTCTCTCTCTCCTTCCTCTCTCTCTCTCCTTCCTCTCTCTCTACTTCCTTTCTGTCTCTCTCCTTCCTCTCTCTCTCTTTCCTCTCTCTCTCCTTCCTTTCTCTGTCTCTCTTTCCTCTCTCTCTCTCTCTCCTTCCTCTCTCTCTCATCCCTCTCTCTCTCTCTCCCCCCTCTCCCCCTTCCCTTCTCTCTCTCTCCCTCTCTCCCCCCCCTTCCTCTTCCCCTCCCCCCCCTCCCTCTGCCCCCCCCCCCCCCCCCCTCCCCCCTCTCTCCCCTCCCTCTCTCTCTCTCCTTCCTCTCTCTCTCCTTCCTCTTTATCTCCTTCCTCTCTCTCTCCTTCCTTCCTCTCTCTCTCTCTCCTTCCTCTTTCTCTCCTTCCTCTCTGTCTCCTTCCTCTCTCTCTCTCCTTCCCCTCTCTCTCTCCTTCCCCTCTCTCTCTCCTTCCTCTCTCTCTCTTTCTCCTCTCTCTCCTTTCTCTTCTCTCTCTCTCTCCCTCCCCTCTCTCTCCCTCCCCTCCCTCCTCCCTCTCTCCTTCCCCTCTCTCTCTCCTTCCCCTCTCTCTCTCCTTCCTCTCTCTCTCCTTCCTCTCTCTCTCCTTCCCCTCTCTCTCTCCTTCCTCTCTCTCTCTCTCCTTCCTCTCTCCCTCTCTCCTTCCTCTCTCTCCCTCTCTGTATTCCTCTGGTATTTGAAAAGAAACTGTATTCGAAATACCCTTAAAAGAGAGAGTATTTGTACCTGAATACAGTTACTCAAAATGAGTATTCTGAATACATATTTTAAACACATGTATATAGTTACTCCCCAACACTGTTCATGCATCACCAATATGGATTATATTGGCTGTATCCACGACTTCATTGCTTCGATGCAGGAGCCCACTCACATGTGTCCAGTCTCAATGGAAGGCAGACAGGACGACTGGTAGAAGCCATGGCAAAACTAAGAGACTCCAGGCCAAGAGTTTTATAATATAACCTACAGCTTCTTTGCTCGGAGGCAGAAGGCTTAAGCTCTGCCAATGAGGTGGTCATTTCATTTCAAAAACATCGCTGCGCCCATAGCACCTCGATAAGTTTGAAGAAATTGTACTTCTGTTTCTCCACTTCAGAGGCTCTGCACAATGCAAGAAGAGCAGGCCAATTTAAATGAACAAGTCCATAAACATTTATACACAACAAAGTTTTAATTAAACCATTGTGGGAAGCCATATCCTCACCTATAGTATAATGGACCATGCACTTGTAAAGCTAATTAAACTCATTGACTTTCTTATACTTCAAGGTATGTTCTTTGCTTGTTAATACAGTGCGTAATTCCCTTCAAGAGGCACGAGAAGAGAAGCGAAGATTTATAACTGCGGGCTTTTTGGACGCATATTGAAATTTCCATCCTCGAGAAAGACTACCTCCATAAACAGCATTAGCGATTCAGAGCGCAAAGTGGGGCCACCGTTTCTGAGCTTTCTATTCCCGTGCTGAGCGGCACAAAGCCAGCAAGTGATAAAATGAATGTGGCACGCAAGAAAGAGAGGGTGGATGCAGGTCAACAAGCAAATGCAATTAATTAAACTACATGACTTGCGAATCCGCACTAAAAGCGGCGTTTGAATGCATCGGTGAAAAGACGGATATCCAAAACCTAATGGGGAAAGGTTAAGGACATGATATAGTTGGATTCAGGCATGCATTTGGGCTAGTCATCTGACGGAGACGCTCGAGGGGTGCAAAAAATGATCACTGCGGAGAAAAGCTGAAGCCGGTGTGGTCATTATATGTTTTATCTGTCAGCCTCTATTCACCTTATTCAGGAAGTTGGAATGGGGGCCGCCATCTTGTGTTTCTGGTCAAACTGAAGGTCTGACTTACGCTGATATTGGCTTTTTATTATTTTTTTATTATTGGTGAAACATGTAACATTTACAGCAAACTGCTGTGTAAATATATCCATCAGTTTGATCCTTTAGAGTTCCTCACAGACAATTAGAGTCACAACAAAAACTAAGTGATAATATCGCTAAAAAATAATTTTAGGTGAATTTGTTCATGTCGTTCTTCCACTGAAAGAAGAAAAACGGCTAAACACTTATTTCCTTTGCGCTTTTTCACAAGTTTTTTGTTCATTCCCATTTTCTTCACTCTTTTACATTCACAACAATGCAAATCCCAGCTTACAGGAAGTGCTAAGACAAACAGGAAATTCCTAGACAATAAAAGTGGGCGGGGCTGAATAAGGCGAATACAAGTATGCTGAAAAGAGGCAGCTTTAGTAGATGACCTAAAACCGATATCACCATAATAATTAATATTATTGACAAAGGATAAATATTTCAAAATCCCAGCCGCCTATTGCAAATTTTTTCTTTCTTTTTCTTTTAGCACCATGCTAATTTCCTTGCAAATTTGATCTGCTCAAGCAACATACATCCTTCAATTCATTTCACGTTTTAAGCAGCTGCCCCTAAAGCCTCCACAGTCAGTGTTTATGCTGCTCTGAGTGGAGCTGAGCGTAGTAGCATTAGCTGTGACCTCCGTTTGTCGCTGGTCCTGAGTTCAGTCAGGACCAGCGGTGCACATGCTAAATATATCACATCCACGATATAAAAAATGACCACCATATCCAAAACTCATACTCTGATATCGATATATACGATACGATATGGCCCAGCCCTACTTTAAGCAACAGAAAATAGAGGTTTGAGGTATTTGAACACAGGCTTGGCTGGATCAGTTTACATTAGTTTGCATTAGTTTCGTTTGGTCATGATTTCCAACATTTTGTTCAATTTTAGACTTGTGTTTGGGTCGATTTAATTATGTTTAAGCCTTGTTTTGACACTTAGATGGAAAAAACACATTTTTCATGATATATGTTGAAAAATAATGGACCATAATGTGTTTAAATTGTTTAGTAGAATAACAGTTGTAACAGTTATTGAAAACTTCTTCCCCATATACTTCAGTTCTCCTGTCCAGCAATTACACGTGTACTACTTTGCACTGGTCTCAAATACAAGCTAAAACACATGGGGGAGCACTTCAATCCAATTAGAAAGGCTAGAAAATGCTAAGACGCATGGTCTGTTCATATTGTCATTCACTGTAATGGTCAGAAGCAAAGCCCCGGGGAAAAACTCGAGGCCCTCACAAAGTGGCAGCTAAAGAATGGTTGAAAATCAACATGTGGGAATGAATGAGGAGTGGATTTTCCACATTCAAGTGCCTACTCACTCCCCATGTTCTCGATGTAAAAAATATAATCTTGCATCAATCAGCTATGTTTTCTCCCCACAAGATTTGGAACTGGCAGGGGTTTCCCACTGACATCAAATCAATGTACTCGGCGGCTTATGCAGAGAGGAAACCATACGCTCAGGCAGAAATCTGCGCTCATCAATGAAAACAGCAGTCGCACAAATCAGATGATGAAAAGGTCTATTCAAACATGAACTGATCGCATATGAATGAAAACCAATTAGTGCTGCAACATAATGTTGAAATTGTCAATTTAAAGATTCACAAGTTGGTTGAAAGAACAACGGTGGTAAGCTATGACAAAATAAATTGTTTTAGGGATGACAGCTACTGATCAGTGCACACATGTGACTATGTGAGTGAGAAAGATCAGAGACAGGCAGCCATGTTTCCATCAGTCAGATAAAGGAAAGCTATGGCTAGTCTCACAGTAAGAAGGTCTGGTTGTGTGTTCACTGTGCCTGGCTGAAGGGCTGAAATAATTCATTGATTATTGAATAATTGAAGTAATCGATTCATCAATTGTCAGATTTTTCCCTCAGCGACAAGTACAACTTTGGAAAGCACAGGATTCTGTCAGTGTCACCAGACCAAACCTAGACCCACCCAGTGGGTCCAGGTTTGCACAGGACAGATTTCTCTGTGGCGGCCTCTGGAATCTTTAACATCATGAGCCACTTTGGGATGCTTCAAACCAAATGAAACTTGGAAAAGAGTCTCAATTCTGAAAATGGCTTACTATTACACAACTACTATTACTACTATTTTGCATTGGACACCTGGATATCCAACCCTGAACAGCCACGTGATTGGCCCAAACCACAGCTGGAACGGTGAGGCGAGCTGTGTGAATTCACAAATGCAGTGAGAATTCAGCTTCCAGGCAAGGTCAATCGGGAGGCTCCTTCTCTGAAATATTAGTCAGTGCCTTCATTTTGAGATGTAGCCTAATATTTTTGAGCCACTCTAAACTCAAGAACACTTGAGTTTACTTTTTCATCTAAGATTCAAAGAGCTGAACGTGGCTCTTGAGATAGTCACCTAACCCTGCACTATGCAGACAATACAGTACAGCACAGTGCAGAGTGAACGGATAATGCACTATACTGTATGGAATGTATAAACTTCACTAACCCATCCATTTCCATCTACTGCAGTTGCTTTGAACATACAACCACACAGATATATTATTTTTTTCTATTTGATGTCATGCCATGAATGCAGACCTCCCCCTCCCTTGACACTGGCCCCTGTCCCCACCCAGCCAGGGCCCAGTTCTGTCCCTCTCATCACTCCCAGACGTCCTGAATTCATTTGTATGCAGTATGTGTGTTGATGGGGTCATTACTCCTGGCCCCTTCTGACGGTTTTGGGTTAAACAATGTTATTATTAAATGTCCTTTTCTTCAGTAGCTTGAGCGCGTGCCTCCAGTGACACCCTTAGCAGCAATAAATCAGCTGACAGTGCTGTGTAAATCACATGATGAGTCTGGGCCGGGCCAAAGACACCGCTGCATATGGCATTAAAAGGGAAGAAAGCAGCACCTATATCATAGTTAAAAGTAACAAAGTGTGATTTTTGTGTTTTTGTTTCTGTTTTGTGTGTGTGTTTTTCTTTTCTTTGCATGTCTTTCTGTATTGTCACATACCGTGCATGTGTGGCCTTGTTTGTTTTGTGTCAACTATTGTTGGAAGGACCCCCTCGAAAATGAGATGCTACATCTCAAGGGGCTATCCTAAATAAATAAATAAATAGCATGCAGCATTATAGGTTAAGTAGATATATAAATGAATAAAATATCAGTTCATGAAAGTTGGTGTGAATTATGGCATGTATATTTTGGACAACAACAACAAAAATGACCAATATTAGTGAAAAACTCAATACAATGCTTTTGTGGCACAATATTATAAGCATTTACCCCTGAACTATAAGATGCTTAAAGTGCATATATGATACATTAGACAAAATGTTCACTAAAACATATTTGACACAATTATACTACACAATTAGTACCTAGTTTTCCCTGGTTTGGCATTTTTGCAAAGTTTATTTTTCACTTCCTTATTGGACATAGGCACAGGAAGTGACACACATAGAGGTAAACAACATAACTGTTGCCGTGCCGACCATATTATACCAATGAGAAATCGAACTTTCCCTCTATCTATGTCACCGATCTAAAATGTAAATACAGATTACCCAACCCCTTAATACTTATCCACAGATCTTATTATATAAAATAAGGTTGAAAAGTGGGCGGAGCCGGGGAAACGTTTTTTGCTAAACATTTTCCAGACAAACCGTGCGGTCTATGGAAGTCTCACACACGCGCTTACATTCTCCTTCAATCGTTACGTGGGATTGGGTATATTTCATGGCATGTCATCACCGTTTGGAAGATATATCCATGTTTGGAAATCCAAAAAGGACTTTGCCCAGCACCATGTTTTTTTTCTTCTTCGGGCAGGCCGTACGCTGGGTTACGTAATGCTGCCCTCTAGGGGTGCTTGAGCCCAGTGCACAGTTTAGACAAGATGGCGGGTCAAAAGGTAAACACTGTCATCGTTAAATTCCGCTATTTGAACTCATTTTGGATTTTATGAGACGGACGGGGACAGCAGGCGAACACGGGACAAAACCGAGTGTGAGATGAAGTTTAAAGACTTTGGCAACACGACAAACATGTGAATATGCTTGTAGTTTTCTCTTTTTGTAGATGAGATTTTAATGACCAGATCTATTTTAGTGCATCAGAAATATGAAGTCACTTGTTATTGATCAAATTAATTCACCTTTAACTTTACTGGTGCTACCTGTAGAGTACGGTAATACAAATTTAAAACAACTTAGCAAAAAATTCAAAACGGAGATATCTGCTTTTGCAAACGAACTCTTCACGTGCAGCCACGACCTGCGCTGCTTCCACCCTGTCCACCCTGTCCACCCTGGAGATGCAACCGGCTTTAGACACTCGAGAGACTGCGCTAAACTGCTACGTTTCGTTTCATGAGGATTTATTTCAACTGCAATTGGCAGGTGAGACGATTTTTCAGTTTAATCTTTAGTCCTGGCTGTGTTCACGTGCTACTAAAGCACTTTGAGGCCGAAAGCAGGTAGAAAAGCGCTATATAAATGTGACCATTTACCATTTAACTGCAGCTGTGTGAGCGATCCAAAATAGTTTTGTTGGTCTTTGTGTGGTGTGGACGCACGTGAGAGATGTATCGGGGATGCACTGAGGTGGAGGAGGAGGTTCTCTGCAGAAGCACACGGCTTCCACGGGGCGCTAGGAATTCAACAGGGACCGACTGGGTGATATATTTAGTGACTGGGGCTTTTTACGTACAGATGCATCGATGAGATCGCATTGCATCTCATTTTACTTTTATTGGGTTAAATATCACATTATGTGGCTCAAAGCATTTTTTCCATGATTTTAGTCCTTGCATATCTTTTTTACAGAAATTGTTATGTGAACTTTTGTGCATATGTTGCAATTATGTGGGTTACACATCATGTATTATTGGATCAATATGTGGATATGAAACTGTTGAACCATGACTGCATTTTGGTTTATTTTTGAGGTGAAGGTGAGGTGAACTTTTTATTGTCCCCGTAGGGAAATTTGTCCTCTGCATTTGACCCATCCTTCGTTGCCGCTGGGGCAACCCGTCAGGAGCAACCCGTCAGGAGCAGTTGCCCCATCCCCAGATGTGGAGCCAGGCTCATGATCAGAATCACCTGGCTGGAGGATTTAACCTAATGTGCATGTTTTGGGTTGATGGGGGAAACCGGAGCATCCAGACACGGGGAGAAACATGCTAACTCCACACAGAAAGGGAATCGAACCCAGGACCTTCTTGCTGTGAGGCAAGTGCACTATTCCCTCCGCCACCGTGCCGCAGGGTTATGTTATAATTCATAAGCTCAGTTCATCAATGTGGCCGGGTTACAGCTAGTATTATCCATAAAACAAAGTCATAATTACAAAAGGATTATAAAATGTCACATGCCCTTTAAGGCAAGTCATTTTTTTCTCACTTTATCTATGATTTTGTTCATAGTTGTTGTTTTTTTCCCCATAACAATACAAGACGTTTGCATCATATGGTCTGTTGTCTCAAAACTACTTTGTGTACACTTTGTCAATACCGAAAACAAATCTAATTTCTCTGCCTTCTACCTCATCTGATTCATTGATTTAAGACACAATGCCGTCTACACAAAGCGGCCTGGTGATTTTCGCAGCTTATAAAACTAAAAGTAAATCAAGCCCAAGCATCTATTGTTAGCTGCAAATTGAATCTCTAATACTGAAAACAAGCCTGTTAGCCCGGGCCCTTACTGAAGATTATGTCTCAATGCAGACACAGAGACAATTTCATCTCCCTCGGACCGAATGGGATAAATAATGCCGTGAGTGTGTGCGTGTGAGCGTGTGTCTCCTTCAGAAGCGGCCACAGCTCATTCTGTTTGTGATTGTGTTGACACCCCCTGCTGGGCCCAAGACCACACTGCACCACTGTGAGCAAAGCTTCCTACCACTGCTCTTAATGTGCGCTCTCATTTCCCACCGAGATCCTATAACAGGAATTTAATGAAGGGCTAAAATGGTGCCAAGATCATAACAGAGGCTTGGATGAAGAAGAAAGCACAGAGGGGGGCTACTCGCCGGCCGGAATATTAGGTACAGCAGAATGAGATGTGCCTAAGAAGAGACGAGACAAGTCCAGTGTAAGGTGGTCATTTAGAAAGTGTTTTGCTCATGTGCAAAAGGGGTAACTCATGCAAAAGAGGATTATTTGCATATGATTCAAACAGTATTTTGTAATTTATACATCCGATTTGGGGTGCAAATACAGTAATACAGGCATTTTGAAACGATAAATTAGGTGCAACATGCCCTCAAAAAACAATATGCTATTTACCTAATTGTACTTGCTATTTTGCATTGTGTTTTACATTTGTTTCGTTATAGTAATGTGGCGGAGTAGACATGGTAGTAGTGTTATATTTATCATTCAAATGTAGTGAGGAAAACAGAAAGTAAGCAGGTTCTCAACAAAAGTGCTTCTCAAGCACGAATCCGCCACAAAAGTAAACCATTTGCTACTTTCTTCGGTCCGAGATGCTCCTAATAAATTGCCCAGAGAGCAGACCGTAATCGTATGCATCCTCTGTATCTGTGCACACTCCAGAGAGTCGGTCTAGACAGCTGTATCCCTGCCAGGTCCCTGTCTGTCTAAAGGATGTCTGAGAAATATCTAGTGTGGTAGCTGCTGCAGAGCCGAGCCACAACTCGGCCACAGCGCGCCCACAGCAAAACAATGCGGCTAAGTCCCAGCTATGAGGAGGAGAAAAAGACCAGGATCAGGATCAATAGAGAATTGCAATTAGCTCGCATTGATAGGAGCAGGGGCAGATTAGACACAGGATGTCGATTCCATTTCCTGCACTATCGGGCCTCAAACTTGGTCGGCTCACTGTGTAATTGAGGCAACAAACACAGGACGGATAGAGACGCTCAAGTGTGAAGGTAATGGTAAATAAAAGCATTCATTAGAAAAAATTGATGAGTAATAATTAGGAAAGCAATTTAAAAAAATATGACGGCGAGGGGAAATTGCGAGTAAAACGATTATTTAAAGTGATAAAGTGCTATGTACATGGTAAATGCTCTCAACTTTTATAGCACTTTTCCTCCCGCGTTAGGCTTTACAGCGGGGAACCACTCACCCATTCACACTGTCATCCATACGCCAGCGCACGCAGGCACTGGAGGCAAGGTGGTGGTCTTGCTCAAGGACACAACGGCAGCGTGTCGCCAAAAAAAGTCACTTGAAAGATGGAGAAGCACACGAAAATAAGCAGTAACAGAGCCTTGACCTCTACCAAGGCACTGGTTACAGAAATGGTATTTTCACAGTGCCCACATTTGGATGAAATCGCTTGGAGAGTGTAGATGATTTCCAGAGACAAAATGTGTTGTCCAAACATGGCATCAAACTTTAAGGTCTTCTCGCTCAGTGTTTCTCAACTGTGGTATCTTCAGGATCCGCCTTCACTATGCTACACGTAAGAGCCAATGTTTTAGCTCATAGGTAAAATGGCTCACTAAATTGAATCAAGCACTCTCAAGATTGCTTTCGAGAGTTTTGCAATAGTTAAGATGATGCTAAATGCGTAGACCAGGGGGGCCAAAATGGAAAAGTATGAATGGGCGAAAGGCCAAATACTGTTTCGCGTGTAGAAAGACCAAATGTAAACAGATCTATGAGCAAATATCCTTCAATTACTGTGCTATTGAGTAGGACATGGTATTTTGGTGTCCTTAGTTACTATTGACTTGTCTATTCAATGCACAAAAGAATGAAACTAGACAAAGATCTAAGCACCGTCTTGAGGGCCAATTGAAAACCCCTGGCCCCACTTTGGGCACCGCACTGGCACCACTTGAACCTTTGGTAAAGTTATCGTAATAAGCGCCAAAGCAATTGCTTCGTGCTTGCTCCGTGCCCACTTCTGACCTCATTGGGAACACTCATCAAAAACCTGTATTCAAAATCTGTTTTTCAAAATTCCTGGTAACTTTTGTCTGACCACTGATTCAGTAAAAACATTTAGCAAAGCGTGTGGTGTGTTTCAAATTAAATGCCATTTTCTCTTAGCTTAATCTTACTCTTTGGTCTAAGGAGCTGCAATATTGGCACCAGTTGCATCTCCCCGCTTTAAAACATCACTGGTCCCATCCCACATCACCACAGCGTTTTTAGCAACAGCCAACAACGACAATGTGCCTTTTTCTGCCCATTTGCTTGCAGCAGCTTCCCCACAATGCCTTTTCTCTCATGTGTAAAACAGCATCTCCCGCTTGGCACTGATATTTCCTTTCAGCGGCGGCCGTACAGCAGTGTGGCCTCCATTAAGTTCTGACAGAGGCACAAGAGCTTCCCGTGCATATTCAGTGAATAGTCTTACCTCTGCGTATGGCCTGGCCTTGCACCACATGCTTGGAAGCCAGCATGGAGTAGGAGCGTTGCGTAAAGCCAGGGCGACAGGGACCGTGGGCTGCTCGCTCCCCATTATTCCTCTGTTAGAAAGCAAGAATACATTGTAAGGCATCGATGAACATGGATTCCATTGATTTTCTACTTGTCGCTCGCTCTTGGTTTAAATAGACATGTTCCTTGGTGCATTTACAATAGGCCTATAAGCTAAATGACATGATGACACAGTTCATGTCCATTACTTAGGATTATCATGACACCAAGCATCGTGATTACATGATTATTACAATTATTGACACATTGAATACAGAGGGGGGGGGGGGGGGGGGGGG
>OMNZ01070362.1:37318-55405 GCA_900303255.1 Lesueurigobius sanzi | reverse complement strand
TCGCTCTGAGGTTGTTATTGCCAATCGGTTTGTGTCTCAGTAAGCTTCATAAATCGGATCCAGCTGGTAACGTAGACCTCCATTGCGATTCATTGCTGGATTTACCTTTTTAACAAAAATGGCTTCTTTGACTCCTCTCTCCAAGTATTTGCTTTCTTTCGATAAGACCCTAACCTCACTGTCCTCAAATGAATGTTTGTTGGCTTTCAGATGCAGATGCACAGCCGACTGAGGGCCATTCCTGCTGGAATTCCCTCTTCTGTGTTGGCCAAGCCTGGTTTTCAATAATTATTTAGTCTCCCCGATATAATGGATTTATATACCCACAGCGTGCTCCAGACCTTCAGTAGCTGATGACGATCTTTGGAGTAAGATCGAAACGTCCTACACTTCAACTACAGAGTACAGATGAAGACTGAAGAATTTTTGCCTACGATGGACAACTCCTGTACGACTGAGAACCTACACAAACGTAGTTACAGAAATATATTACTTTTTTCAGTAACTGAGGAATATAATATATTACTTAAATAAAATCCAGTAATATATTAGTCTTTACAATTGAAGTAACTCAAGTTATTTCAAGTTACAAGTGCAACTTCCCCCAAATAAGATGCAGCACCAAATAAAGTTGGATACTGGTGTAGAAAGAGGATCGTGAAGCAAACCTCATCAAAACAAAACACAGAAGAATGTAGGCGACTGAGGAAAAGGACATTTTTGACTACACATTATTATCACTAGTATTTTCAGTTAATATTTGGCCATAAGTAACTCAAATGTAACCCAAAGTAGTGTAACTCGGTTACATGTTTGTAACTGTAATACGTAATACAAACATATTACATTTTTAAAGCTGTAACTAGTAATATAGAATATATTACAATTTTAAAGTAACTTGCCCAACACTGTGACTGACATGTGTCTCTGCATGGCAGAAACCCAATCAGATGTTTTGTCGCCAAAAAACATTTAACCTCAAAGTGCCTCTAGGGGGCACCATCACTACTGCGCTGTAGTAACATGCCAGGAGCCCTTCTTTTGAGCAACGTGCGTTTGTTTTGGGTTTGATTGTAGTGACCAACTTTTTTTCTTTTTCTTTTTGCTTTAACTTATGAAAATTAATGAAAATGTATGAAAAGAATGTACAAAATCGAAAACGACATGTACATGTCGCAATTTCAACCGCAAGACCGTATAATGTTGCTGTTTTAATGATAATAACACTGTAGTTGTTTAAAGTATGTCTTGTTTCTTGTGAGTTTCTCCGTGTCCCTTGCTCACCATTAGGCCTATAACACACTGTCACACATTGGGCTGCTGTGTACGCGACAACAGATGCTGCTGATGCAGGTACTTCATGACCTGATAAGGGGTGGTTCTTTTAACTCTTCCCTCCCTCTGCGCTCTCTAAGTTAGGCCAAGTTTTCCAGGTGTTTTAGTTGTAGGAGCCTAGTTGTTTCTAGTAGATCTGCAATAGCCCACAAATTGTAACCCACTTCGTCCTGTCCTGTCTGCAGACATCCCGTTCAACCGGGACTGTGCTCCGAGAGCCGATCGGGCTGCAGTTCAATGACACCTCTACCCGGCCATTGCGATCTTACAAACCCACTACTAAAAGAAATGGAGAGCAGAGAGTGACCTGAAGTCTGCAGGTTTCCCATCGCCGAAAGCAAAAGAACATGCGACTTTGACCAGGACAAAGAAGATGATGGTAAGTAATGGGTGAAAGATAAAGTCCAGTCTACGGTTCAACAGAGAAACAGAAGTTTGCAGAACAGCACGCGTTTTTTTTTACCAACAGGGATAGCATGTTCATGATGATGTACGTTTGATGGTGTAGTAGATGCTAAATTTAAGCATCCGCTCACATCTGCCTGATAGAGCCTCGTGTGTGTGCCTCTCTCTCTCTGTCTCTATCACCGCGGCTCAGAGCATCAGTGTCCAAACACGCTGTCTGCTGCGCGCATCGCATCACTTTTCTCGGACACAGTGGATCCAGCCACTGGTTTGGGTGCATCCACAGTGCACAGCACTGGCCTTTATTAAGGTTCAATTAAACTAAAGGTGTTTTTTCTTCACGCGGTTTAACCTCAGCCGGGTCAATGTATATAGACGCGTTCAAACGGATCCTTTTTGAAAGGCTCAACTGCTTGAAGAGAATGTGTGTGTGTCAGCGCCAAGGCAGGTCAGTATTTTTCCCAAATCAGAGAAATGTGAGAGTGTTGTGTGTTTGCCAAGTGTGAGAGCGGGATAATGAGGGTTTGTGATGATGGGGGCAGATCACGGGATAAGGTTTGAACAGGTGAACCATATTCATGTGGTCAATGCAAACAGGACTGTTTGAAAGTTTGTTGTGGCTTAAGATTTTGCTCAGAGACGCTCTCATTCATCTGTCTCACATTTATTGCCCTATAACCTACATTTGTTCACTCACTTGAATTAATTGCACATTTTATTGTTTCCTATATAGGCTGTTGAAATCACCTAAATTATACTCTTCTTCTCATCTTTCGATCTACCCATCATAAACTATTACCCTCTCTCTCATCTCTGGAAATCAGAAAACAAAGCGGCACATATGCTACACCTGCACCATTTTAGCATAAAAAACAGACTAAGCCACAAGATTGTCTTTTGAGGTGTGTGTGCAGTGAAGCTGCCTTTCCCACTGTTGGTGCTTAGTTTAGGGTGTGTCTTGGCTTTACTACCCTTTTTTCTGGAATGATGTATTTGTGACCATGACGTTTATGGTATAGTGCCTTGTTTGTCAAGATTCTGTTGTGACTTTATAGTTTAAATTGTCTTTATTTATTTATCTTCTACAACTTGTGCTGCGTTCAATCTTGAACCAACTTTAAGACAACACTAAGTGGAAATGCATGTCAGAGCACAAACATGACTGCACTTTTGCTGCTAATGAGAGAAGAGGATGCTGTGCTTCACCACTGTAGAGTTGCATGTCATCCGGGAACACTTGATTGTCTAATTATGTACCTCCTGTGTCCTTGTCCTGTGCCATCCATATTCATGCAGCTGTTTTAAGGTGTGAGGGGAGAACACAAAGTGCGTGTGTGCATCATGTGCTGTCTTTCTCCCTGGGTGCATAGTGTGAGGCAGTTTACCCTTGGCGGGGCAGGGCTACGCATCCACGGTCTCCCCATCTGTGGTCCAAACCTTTGCTCCCAGCCAGTGCATTTGGATTCTGCGCTTGTACACCCGTCTATTCTTAGTCCTGCCCCACAGTTCATATGAAATTTCAGCAACAATAACAGGCACTGGCGTCTCCCACTCCTGTATGCCCACACCGTCTGGGCATGTCCAATCTAGATTATCTGTGAGGAGGTTAGGAGTGTGATTGAGGCATGGGTCAATAACTAATCGATGAGGCCGTGAGGAGTTAGCATTTACACTCTACCATATTTGAAATGTCAAGAAGGCAATGAATCCATGTATCCTTGAGTGCGATCTGAGTTTGGACAAGGGGGATCAATATCAGGTGGTGAGACCAGCAGCGAGGGAACGCCAGGGTCACCTTCAGCACTCCCTACTGAATCAGCACTATCTCTCCCTCACACAAACACTGACTTGGAAGGGCCTGCTTGGGTTACCAACGTGCGACCTCGCAAAATCGCTCATTATAGAGGACCTCCACTCCCCTTTCCATGTCTCTATATAAATTATTCATTCTGTTATAATATGATGTGAGACTTTTTCATAAGGTCAGTGCTGTGAGGTGGTGATGGTCAGGACACCCGGATTCTAGGATATCCCACTGAGAAATTCATGTTGTCACTAGATTGAGCGTTTTTTATGAGTTTGCATGTGTTCATGTGTGAAGTTGTAGATTTTCTAGGTTTTATTTTAGCCATAACCCCTTTTGTGCTATTTTGAGTTGAAGAGGAATCTAAATTTACACAATAAAGAATAGTTTCTGTCGTCTGAGAAATAGCATCTCCACCTGAACTTGGTTGTCTTTTGCACCGGAGCACAATATTGCACTACCATTTGTGTAAGCTCTCTGTCATCCAGAAGTGTTCCACTATAGTAGGGGTAGGGCTGGGTATCGCTCATTTTTTTTTTCCGGTCATTCTAGTACATTCTAGTACTTTAACGATACTTAGTTTACGCTACCGATACCTGAACAGTACTTTTTTCGGTACCTATACTAAATTATTTGTCATCAACACAATAAAGTAAATATCTAGATACAGTATGTTTAAATGACCCAAATTGATCTCATTTATCTAAATTTGAGCTGTTTTGACAAGTTGATTTTTAGTTTTGTTGTGTAGAACCAAATTTATTAAATTTTTCTTCTTTTCTTTTAGTGTTTTTTGAGCGGAAACACCTAAGTCACTTTCTTTAGTGCAGTCTCCAGACCCACCAGACATCAAAATTTGCTTTCTAAAGAAAAATATTTTTCCGGTACCTGTATTCGGTACCAGTTTATTTTTCGATACCGGTAGTACCTTCATTATTTTTTCGATTCCATACTGGTATTGTTTAACGGTACCCAGCCCTAAGCAGGGGTGCCCAAAGTGCGGCCCAGGGGCCAAATGTGGCCCTCAGACCAATTTTTGGTGGCCCACAAGCTTCTTATTGAATTTGCACACATCCCCAGATATTATAGTTTTTTAAGTTTAAACAATTCTACTCAATTAAAACCTTAAAAACTAACATTATTTTGTGAGACAGAGCTTGCATTAAGGTCCCAGACTAAATACAGATGTGGAGAAACCTCTCTTAAATGAACCCAGTCGAATGTTTGACTGCACTGGCCACCGATCTGTGTTCCTGCCGTTTACAATTCAATATCCGGCCCTCGATGAAAAAAAGTTTGGCCACCCCTGCACTGTAGTGAAAAGCTTTCAAAAAGTAGTCATATGGGCTTGGTTGTTTAAAATTGAAGTCATTCTCTCATCTAAGAAGCTTCTTCAGCTGTACATTTCCATAATCTTGTACATTTATCATACATGTTATTTATCTTCCCTTATAACTTATGAAGAGCTCAATTGGATTTACTTTTTAAGAGCCTTTAATTAAATTGCAGTCTCAACTAGATTGATCTTAATTATCGGAAAGGGGACTTTTTAATCATCCAGTCTTCAGCCAGTCCTGTGGTAGTAACAACTTGTAGTTTGGAGTATTGAAGAATAAAGAGGAAACTTTTAGATGGCAAGGCATTGTAGTGGAAAGCATTCATGTTTTGTTTAAGCTGCGGTTTATTTAAAAGGCCTGTCTTCTTGACTATGTAACTAAAGTAAAAGCAAAAGAAGGTCAAATCAAAACAGGATCAATGTGTGAAAAAACATATATTTTTTGCCATATCACCCTGCCATACTTTTTTACCTTACAGATTGTATTGTTTTCAGTTGTCTTTTTTCTAAAGAATCCTCAAATTAGACAAACCTCTAAAGCTGAACTGCTCACTACTGTTATTTTTAACTTCAAACACTGGCCTTGCGGTTTTTAATTCCCCTAATTTCCCTTTTCGGTCTCCTTTATCTGCCATCATGGCCGATCTGCTGTGTTTAATTAAACTGCCCCATCTTCGTGATGAGGGCGCGTCCCTGGCTGCAACGAGGGGTAAAAAACGCACCACGCCATATTGAGTCAGGCGACCTGTTAGCACTGTGGTCTTCCTCACATCGTTGGACATGTACACACCCATCACAACACGCCCCTACAGCGCCCCCTGCCTTGACCTTGATCTCATGATGCCACGCGGATCAACAAACATCACTCAGGCCCTGTTATCCCATCAAGTACAGTCTCTCCACAGTCTCTTTAATCTAATCAAAACATAGAAATTGATTTTTTGGGGAGGGATTTATCACTGTCGTGCAAAAGAAGCTTTTTAATGATCAGATTCAGCCTGACAAAATATTTGGGTTTTGCCTTACACCGGCATTTAATCTTGTATGTCTAAATCTGGCCCCGCTGTCCGATTTGTGCCCTAGATATGGAAGTGGTTGAGCATCAGGGGGCTTAAGTACACCTCATGTTGTTTGCTCAGTTTGGTGTGTAAATGTTCACAGGCGGAGGTCAGGCCACAAACATGATACAAGTGAGAGAGAGGAGGCTAGTCTTGCAGATCGCTCTTGTACAGTTTCCAGCTGAAATACTGTAGGCGATCTCACCAGTTCTGGGTTAGGGTGTAAACCCAATACTAATCCTAGCAATTATGTCAGTTACTTTGCTTAAAGTTTGCAAAATGGTGAAGTGACAGTAAATATTTAAGCATTTCTGACTTGTGTTTTAATAAAGAGTACCATTACTGTCCTAAACCTAGCTCTAACTCACAATGTGCAGCTATCATTAAAAGTGTCCCTTAGATAGTCATAGCTTACACTCAGCTATCCAAGCTCACCATACTTGAGGCAAGTGCTCAAGAGGACATTTCATTGCAATGATTTGCTAACATAACTCAAAACAATTAAGTGTTCTTTCTTGCATTGGATTATTCAAGTACATTTAACTTTTATACCTAGTTAACTCTTCTAGTTTAAGGTAATGGGATTCCTCACTTTATATTATCCCAGTGTTTACAGTGTATCTGTGATTTTTATACAAAAATGAAAAAAACTAATCAATGATAATAAATACTAATTGTGGATTTCTTTCCTGTAGAATGTTTGGCAATGGTTTCATTGTAAACTTTGTGTTGCTTTCTTCTCTTATGGAAATGTAAATACAAACAGGGTTAGGCACAAAACAACAACTACTACTACCTTACACATCACTGAACCAGAACTAAATCAAGTGTAAAACAATATATTATAGATGGATTTACTGATGGACAGATAACACTTTGGATCATTACTAGGTCTAATCTGACAAGGACTAAACCAGGACTAGAACGAAGTCTGAAGTCGGACTATTTCAGGACCACTGAATCCATTCATCACCACTGCTGTGCTCACCAAAAGATTCTGTAGTATCATCAAAATAAGTCCACATTATAACGCCAGCAGTATCTGTACCACTGTTTGAGAAACACAGGTCTAAAGAAAAGAATGAAATGGCTGTTAGGAAGAGATACACAAAATGAACAGAGTAGTTATGAGACAATGACGCATATATGATGTCTCTCTGTGTTTGTGTCCTACATTTAACCTGACATATGTCTGCATTTATTGCTTAATAGCTTCAGCCACAGGATGTAGAAACCCAGTTGCCCCTCTATGGCTTTTCTGATTGGACAATTGGCAGTGGATGAGCTTTAGAACCAAAAAAAACAATCAAGTAAAATGTATTTTTTAAGTTTTCTTCATAATTATGGATAAATGCACATTGCAATTATTATTAGCAAACACAGCTTTTAATTTGTCATGTCTATGAAATAATAAATTCAAATCTTATGCTGTGTGCTTTTGGGCAACTCGGCTTAAAAAAGACATTTACACACATTTCTTTCTGGCAAATGATGAATATTGTTCTCAGGATAATCCAGAACTCATAAGATGTACATCTCTTTTCATATTTACTTGTAGTTCATTCCCATTGCAGGTTCAAGCACATGTTCTGCTCCACCGTCAATTAGTAACAATGAATTTAAGGCCAGTGGTTATTTAAGATGCTTTACTTGGCTGACCTCCAATGGCACCCATGGGAGGATGCTGTAAGATTAGCAGCAGTGCTTTACTATACGTTTTCACAGAGGGGCCAACTGTGTGAGGATGTGTTTCACTTCACATCAGCTGCACTTTGGGTCGACAACGGATGTAGGGTTTTATGGCGTGTTTTGCAAAATGGCTGCTGGGAATCTTTGAGCTGCATAAATACTGTGTTCTGCATCTTCTCGTGGATAAATGGTGAGATATTTAATTGTTTAGTAGTTTTTCATGGACAACTTAACATTGATTTGGACAGTGTTGGATGTAACTAGACGCCTATATTCACATATTGTCTGGGTAGATAATGATGGCAAAGGTTGCAGAGATATGTGCATTTTGTGATGTAGCAGCAAAGGACAGTCACGGTAAAGGAAAATGTAGTTTAGGTGCTTTAAATATTGCACTAATTGGTAATTAGCATGACGTGGATGAACAATGTCTCCAGTGCTGTGTTTGAGAAACTTTGTAATCAGGCTTGAAAAGCGCAATACAAGTGTAATCCATTATTATAATTATAATTATTTATTTTACTAAGTTAAATAAACCTGCTCAACTAACGTGAATAGTTTCACCAATTACTTCTTGGATAACTATATACAGTTGTGGCCAAATGTTTTCATACCCTTTTAATCTTTTAGCCATTTTTCATAGAATATGAATGATAACACATTAATCTTTTTTCCACTCACAGTTAAGGGTTGTACAAAGCCATTTATTGTCAAAGAACTGAGTTTATGCTTTTCAAGTAGAAACTAACCAAATGTCCCTGATCTAACGTTTACATGACCTTCAACAACTGCCAGGAAAATTGTTCAGGAGCAAAGAAAAACTCACTTCAGCTGAAATACAGGACTCTGACAAAATTTATGTTTGTTTCAGATGCACAATATGTAAACTTTTGATCGGGGACATTTGGTTAGTTTCTACTTGAAAAGCGTAAACAAACATTACTGGTTTTTTGACAATACAGTAAATGGCTTCACGCACCCACTAACCATGAGTGAAATAGGATAGTTCTTTATTGATCTCACAATGGAGAAATTCGTCTGTGCAAATATTCTATGAAATGCATACATACATTTACTCTGTCCTCTGTCCTCCACATCGGTTGTTCCCAAAGTGGAGGCTTTGGGTTTCAAGATACAAAAAAGAATAATAGTTGACACTGTATTTGATATAAAACAGAATATATTCAAGGAGGTCAAATTGTAAAGTAAACAACATAAATGTATTTTATCTCGACATCATTAAGAGCACTAAATAATTTATCATTTTGGAGGTCAGCCTGAAAAGCTTGGGAACCCCTGCTCTACAACAGTGGTTCCCAACATTAACTGAGCTAGTTATTTTACCAGTTTATACATCGCTTTTCCCAACCTTTGTACTTTGAGGAAAATACTCATTTTCAAAAGGATTTTGAAAAACAACGATTAATATAAAATCAATATGAAATACAGGATGTGCTCTGGGAATTTCCTCGGGAAGATTTGGGACCCCAAGTTTGGAAACAATTGCTCTCTGCTACTTTGAAAACTTGACAATGGCCGTTATGCAAATATAGCATATGATGTTATTACGTCACATGCTATATTTGTCATGGTACAAAACTGCCAAATGTGTCTTGTGGATGGCGTCAACTTCGCCATTACATAACCATCACCCGCGCTTATTCATGTCTGGCTTGTGCGGACCCATGAACAGCCCTCAAGTCAGTGCGGTTGTTTATTCACGTCAGCAAGAGGACCAGCAATAGGATAGGTTACAAACGCTGGTCACTTTTTAGCTGGCAAAACACACCGGCTGCTAATCTATATTCACACAAAATTGCTTCTTGTTCATCTTGTCTGTCAAAATTTAAGTGAGTGCGCATGAAATACTAAATAGGCTTACGCAAATTGATGGAGCATTCTAGCCAGGATAATTGCACAGGCTAATTTTATTATGGTGTTCCTCATTTAGAGCGGAAACTGAACGGGGACAACGGGGAAAGTGTGGCACAATGGACTCAACGCAGTTAAATATGAAGCTTAAGAGTTTCAGGGTTGTTACAATGGCTGCACAATTCTTAAAAATATGTTCTTGCAATATTTCTGACAAGTTGCGACCTCACACCATGCTCAAGAGCCTATAGTTTAAAATTGAAGTGGAGGGCAAATGGAAATTGTGTGCTGATAACTGTCAAAATCCAGATTTCTTTTCTTTGGTTTATCGCTAATTTCTCTGTAATTCCTGGGCCAATCCACATGAAACAAAAATGTTAGAAAGTTCAATGCCTTTTCTGTCAGAACATATGGGTTGATGGGTACATGGTAGAGCGGGTTGTCCTATGATCGAGAGGTCGGGGGTCCGAATCCCGGTTGCCGCATGTGCACATTGTTGATGTGTCCTTGGGCAAGACACTTCACCCACCCCGCCTGTGTGAATGTAGTGAGAGAGTGAATGTGTGGTGATGGTCGGAAGAGCCAATGGAATTTGGTAAATTTGCAGCCTCGCCTCGGTCAGTTTACCCCTGGGCGTCTTTGAGTGTCCAGGAAAGTGCTATATTAAAAAAAACCCAATGCATAACATATGAACTAAGGTCAAATCATTTCTCATAAAGGTGTCAAAGTGGTGACAATATTAAAAAAACATGTGCATGATGTTGGCCAGTAGAAATGGCTTTCAGCTATAATAATATGGCAGGTTAGTGAATCCCATCGTCAATTTGAATGCAATCTATTAGATTTAAAAGGGATTTAAAATGGATTTAAAAGTAAGATGCTGTTATGGTTGCTTATGTCCAGGAGCGCTATATGAGAGAGAAGACTATGATTTAAACATATTTTTTAAACAATTCATGGCATAATGACATAATTCATGATCCTGTTCCCAAGGAAGGACAATTACATCCTCAAAGTGATAATAATCGCGGCAAAGGCCATAACAAGAAAGTGGCTAAGCCAGACCCCCCTCGAGTGGGACAGGTGGGGGAAATCATTGAGAAGATCCACTCTATGGAGAGATTGACTTTTATTTTGAGACTGAAAGAGCATTTGTACTACCAGTACTGGTCGAAATGGACCTCTTTTAGTCAAGGATGTTTGGAGCAGTGCCCCCTTTAGTTTTGTGGTTTTTGTTATTTTGCCTTGTCTTTGTTCATTTTTCTTAGTTCGTCATAATTTAAAAAACTAAATAAAGAGTAAAGAAAAAAAAACATAATTCACGGCACGGAGATTTTTACTATAATTTATATATTTTTCTCCAAATAATATTGTGGTTCCTAGATGGTAGTGTGATGTATAAAGTATACGATTCGCAGTATTAATGGTAATTTTTTCTTTAATCCAAATGTGTAAGTCCGAATTTTGCTTGATTGATGTATTGCTGGATTGTTTGTTTTCGGCTAATTTCTCCTTGGGCTGCTCCAAGGCGGCTGCTGTTTAGATCTGTGGTTCTCAACTGGTATCATAAAATGTATGTAAAATCCTGTATTTCTCCATAGATTATTGTTGAATTAAGCATTACATAAACCCATGAAGCTGAAATTTTAATCAAAACAATGTCACACATGTCATTTCCAGGTTTAAGTCAGTGGGAAAGCTCCACGACCCACTGGAAATGGTTCCCACCGATGGAGAACCACTGGTTTAGATGTTGGGACATAAACAATGAAAAAATGAAGTAAGGATGGTGTTCATAGTTTCAGTCCCAAGCCTAAAGAAAGGCTTAAAGAAGTCCATCTGACAGAAAGAAACATTGACATATCATCGAGTATTACAAGATGATGATTTACTTTTTTGATCAAAGAAAAAGCTCAGATACCTAGAAGAAAAACATGAATTTGCACAATTTTCGAAGTGACAGTTTTACAAATGCGAGACCTATAGCTCGGTCTGATTGATGCTCCTGCCTGGATCATTGTTGCTGTTGTTTTCTCTCCGGCTCTTTATTACTGAAAAATTCAATTATTCACTTGCTCTAATTGATGTGTTTTGCTCGCACCCTGTTTTTTTTTTTTTTCCTCCAAGGTCTTTGAAGACGTTTCTGGCCCAATGTCATGTCCTATTCCCTCACGTCCTTGATTTGTGAGTCGACTTTGAATTATTGAGCTCCATGGCAGGGATCATCTCCAGCTGGGATCTGTGTGGCAACTTAAATTAATAGCTGCTTTTCTTGAGATGCAAAATGGAAAGTTGCTTTGTTCATTTGCATTGGGGTTGGGTGTTGTGAATGATGCCTCTCGCTATTGAAAGAAAAGGTCATCGCAAATTTCAATGCCTTGTGGGGCAGTTCCCATTAAAATTATTTAGAAGAAGAAGAGCTTTATTTATATAGCGCCTATCACGTAGGCACTATGTGATGTGATGTCACTCGTTGCCCCCTTTCACAATGTGAAGTCAAAAATAGTAATACAAATATTATTCCAATCCAACTTCATATAGCACCTTTTACAAAAACAGTACACCAGAAGCAATGAATTATTAAAGTCTCCAAGTCTAAATACAAATTGAATGCGTATAACTGCCATCTGTGCCCATAATGTCCCTCCCTTTGCTCATCTCAGCAACAAATCAGAGTCTTGCAGGGTTGCGGGCTGACCAATGAGACAAGCTTTCCTGTGTACTGGGACCGAGGAGGGTCATTCCGGTCCAATTAGGAAGGGAGGGGCAGGTTGTTTACGTTTTTTCTCTCTATCCTAATTTTGCCATTTGACATGTTACTTACACACTTAAACACACACTTAAAACATTAAGAACCTGTAAACACAATAAAAAGACAAAAATTACAATACAGACTACAATATTTAAAGAAAACCAATACAACATTTAAAGGCATAAAATAAATAAAAACGTCCCCCCCCAAGTGCTTAATTTGTAAATCCAGATTTTCAGGAACACTTGTGTACTGGGTGGATTTTATGGGGGAACAGCCCAAAATAATTGCATATTTAAAAGTATTGGAGTATTTTATTTCCTGGATCCAATAAAGCTCAAAATTCCGATTTCCCGGAATGCGTTCCCCAAAAAGCCGGATCAAATTAAGCACTGGTCCGCCCCCCCTACCAAATAAGCATAGATATTTAAAGGTACAATGTGTAACCTCTGTAACCTCATGCTCCTGATGACCAGCTAGACGCAGCTGAAATCTCATATTTGGCTGCTTGTGGTCGACATCCCCATTGGAGACACAAGCTGGAGACGTCCCCGCTCCCAGAACAGTTTCAAGTCGGGTCATAGGAGAGGTCAAGCAGCAAAGACACATGTTTGTTAGGCCATTTTTTAGGTATTTTTCTTGTGTGCCTTTCAAAAAAAAGTGCTGTATTATTTCGGCACCAGTCTGTAAACCATTGTTAAAGTATTGGAACCGAAGCATGTGGAACGGACTCCGCCACATTAGACTCATTTAGACATGACTAGGTGCAGCCAGGGGTAAAGATGACCCGGTCAACAAAGGACTGTAACCTCCTGAAACGGCACGGGCAGTAAGTCAAGTGGTTGAACGTCTGCGTCTTTAAGAAAACATTGCATCATTGTGGCTAATTACCTGTGAACAAACGCACTTGAGGAGAAGTGCTGCGTCTAAATGGGGAGCAGCGGCGCAGATGTTTGCACTGTACGTCGGATCACAATAGCCCGCGGCGGCGTGGCTTTGTGCTCGCTGAAATAGACTCATTCTGCGCGGAATTACAAACATGACCTCCATGAATAGCCTTCGAGTTAAAAGACGCGTGTGTTTGGCCAAAGGGGCATCGTGCCGGTATGGGGTTACACTGAAGGGCTGCGCAGGCGGCTGGTCCACAGGAAGTCAGTGAAACCAGAGACGGGGTGCAGTGGTCAGCGCTTTGCCGGCCTAAAGGTCAAAAATCCCCACAGTGTTGTCTTTTTGTGGAGCAGCACATCCTTCAGTGTGTGTGCGTGGTGTCTCCAGAGGTGCTGCAGCTCTTTCGGCGGAATATTTCTCTTGTGTTTCTGTGCGCGGAATACAAATCAGAACGTATTTTGATATTTTCTTTTCATGCTATATTTTTCCATTTTCGATTATTAATTCTTAAAGCCACCATTATATTACGGTACAATAAATGAATAATCTCCTATAAAGAAAACTTAACCATGAATCAACATAAAGGGTTAGCAATTCAATATAACGAGGAGGAGAAAAAGAGACACCTTGATACATGCACATACATTTACTTACATTTGCATGTATAAACCTCATTAATGTCACATGACAGATCAGCGAATAAGTGTTGATTTTTCCAACAAATAACATTTTTGTCTTAATTCAATTCAACTTATGTTCTTGGCGTAGGGTAAACTTCTTTTTGTCAATGTAGAGCTCGGGATTGTTTCGCCAAAACCGCCAAGACTTCTGGGAAACTCACAATTAAGAGCCGAAATCCTCTCCTTTGGCTTACCGTCTCGTACAGCTTTGCATGCGTTCAAAACGTGCACGTCATTCATTCTTCGATTCGAGCGATTGAGATGTGCAGGTGGCATTGTGAGAGCTAGAAATTAGTGTAGCACCCATTACCTCCAGTACCCCCTCCTTGCACGGTTTGAAGAAATGAAAAATCGGGCTCAAGTCAGCGAAAGCACCCCAAAGGAAAATTAGGTTTGCAGCTGGCACTTTTGAAGAATAAAGAAAATACAGAATTGTCAAAGTGCTAGGAGGAGTTACAGCTCTACAACAAAATCTGTGCACAGACCACACACACTTAAGGACAGACATGAGGACACACATACACACACACATGAGGAGTCCCGCCACAGATCATGCCATGAGAGAAAGGTTTTATTGAGCCACGCCTCCTCAGACTCAGAAAGACTAAAAATCTAGCTAAAAATGCTCTAGTGTGTGGCCAGCTTTAGGCACCCATGAAAAAGTTAAAAAAAAGAACAACAATTCTTGCACATCCTTAATCATAATCTGCCGTTACTACTATTCTCTTTTCCACAGCTGAGCAAACAAAAGCAAGAAAACATGGCACCTTATTTGACAACTACAACGGTGCAAACTCATAATCACATATTTGCACATGCAGGATTTGATTGCCACCAAGATGCCAAACAGTTTTCATTTTTATCCCAGTGTCTGTCCGCATTAGTGGCAACTCCTCCAGACAGAATGCACAATTTGCCAGAGAGACAAAGTCATAGTAGCTCACTGCCTGGTCAATACTGAATAATCATGCTTTCCATAGTAGTGGCTTATCTGAGTCCCGTGGTTACACAATAATAAGACCTCAATACAACAAGCTGGTGTATTAGAGGTTAATCCGTTGTTGTAGCTAATATTTTTTCCTAATCTTCTTTGTCCACTTGATCATAGGTAGCTTGTGCGGCGCTGTAGCTTTGAACGCATCCTCCGAGGACCTAAATCGGTTTATGGGGGTCTGTGTTCTTTGCGTAATGTGTGTGACTGTGTGTGCTGGTGTGTGTGTCTGCAGCGGGACGAGCCAAGGTTCCAGTGGTCCTGACAGACCTCTCCTCATTAAACCCCCGTCAGACGCGCAAGGTCAACACAACAGATACAACCAGGACCGTGATGCGCGCGCTATGAAGACCGCACAGACACTTAATGCCACAGTAACATGGAATAATCAGTAGTTCAGGTTCATTTTTAGCTTTGCCGTGATGACTTTGAACTACTCAAATGTCAAAAATCTAAGACTATAGACTAATTGCTTCTTATTACAGCAGAACCTCTCTGGTTATTGGGCAGTCTGTGTGTTTGACAAAAGGTTCCTGCTTTCAGTTTTTTTGTCATAGAGAGTTGTATTGTCAAAATCAGGTCAAGATGTAGCCACAGAAGGTTTCACAGTGGGAGGGAAAACAATGGACCGAGGCGAATGAAGGCGTGACATGGGCACAACTTTAGCCACATGCCAGTGATTCTCAAACTTGCTGCTACTTTGGCTTTATTTTTAGTAAGGCTGCATAATATGTCATTTTTTAATTAATTTTTTTATTGTGATACTAAATCATTTCAACGCAGTACCTTCCATTTGAAAAAGGAAGCATTTGTATTTTCAGCGAATTGTGTAAAACAGAAAGACTAGGACCAAAACAAGGCTAAAATGAAAGTGAATTATGAAAATCATGACTAAAATTGTCACTATGTTTTTGTTATAGGCTGGTAGCAAAAAAAAATAGTAAATCTCAGATGGTCCTAGGTCCTAGGCAGGCCTAGTTTTTGTTTGAACTGGGGTCTTTTGCACTCTCTTTTGTTTCTCATACACAGAGCTTGTGTAGTTGCATCATCCTTGGTTATATCCATGTTTAGTATTGATCATGGCTAATTTTAGACGATACATGGAGCGGACATTGTGTGAAGTGGTGCTATTGGTGTGAAAAGAGATCCGCTGTGGATGGGCTCATCTGGTTCTGGAAGTATCTCAGACTAATCAGGGTAATACATGCCCACAGAACATGTCATTTTGAATTATTATCCATTTTCAGTATCTTCGTATGAATGAGAATTTTACATCTGAAAGCAAATGTAGGAATGCACTTGAGCTAAATTGGCTCACTCTTGGGTTCTAGTTTTTTTTCCTACAGATTTTGAGCTCAAGTGATTTTTAAACTCTTGACTCATTTTGAGAAAAAGACTCGGAAAGTCAGCTTAGTCTAGTGTCAACTTAATGGCTGGCTGCTCACGTGGTTTTATAATAGTTTCCACAGAAATCCACTGGTTCAGAACAGAGCTCTTTTCTTTCAGAAGTCTTCCAGTCTGCCTCCTATAGCCACTGACCTTTGTACCTTAAAAATCCCTCCTGAGATACTGTTGAAGCGCTAATAGGAAGGAAGTGTTAGAAGGATGAGCTTGAAGAGGTTGTCAATCTAGAGAAAGGGATTACACTTGTCCTGTCGCCTGTCACTCACTCTGTGTCTGATGAGAAGGAGCATTGCACCAAAAGTGCCATTGTTGTGTTCATGTCCCTGAAAACTTAGCACACCATTTTAAAATGACACACAAGGCAAAATGTGTTTGTTGTATCATGAAATATTGTATTTGAACAGGTTTATTTTAGAGATGCACGGATCCAGCTTTTTTGCTTCCGATACAGCCAATATTAAACTATTTCACTACTTCAGGTGTGACTCAGCTTTGACTGGTTGAAGCTAGCCTTAACATACTGCTGCTAACTGCAGTGTTTTGAGTGGCGATCAATAGTACCAATGCGGAGTGTAAAACTAATTAAATGAAGTCTACAGGCTAAGAGCTTTCAAATGACATACAGCATGTCCATATCCACTTAAATTAAGTTGGTGAAAGTATCGTTTCAGTACAGGATATTTGGATTTTTTACGGTATCGGCTGTGATTCCAGGTGCATCCCTAGATTATTTCTTATCTGAGTCTCAAATAAGTTATGATTTAGGTCAGCCATTCCCAAACTTAAGAGTGTCAAGGCCCCCCCTTATACATCCACAGATCTCTTGGGGCCCTGATGATAAGAATTCACACTATTTAAAAGAAAATGTGTATGGTTTTCCAATAGATTTTGCTTAATTTTACAAACAAGATACAAGGAAACTCTGGCAACACGGTAAATTACATCAAAATCATATAAAGTTAATTATAAACTCAATTGATTTTGATGTGATTGATTTGTGGACAACCTCTGGAGGCCCCCCTGCAGTGCTTCAAAGGATCCCTAGGGGGCCCTGGACCCCATTTTGGGAACCAGTGATTTAGGTGATTTAAAAGGACTTGTAGACCTGGTTCCAAGGATTGAACTATTTGTAATTGCTAATGCTGCGCATCAATTATGGAAATGCAGATCAGTAAAAGTCTATTGGGAGCTTACACGGGTCGGCCTCCAGGTAAAGAAGTCAATGAGTTATCTGCTTTACTTCAGCTTTGTCAGCTTTTGCAGGAAGAATTCTAAATAAGATGTAATGAGCAAATATTGTATCTTTGCCTGAAATCCTTAATAATTACTATTCTCGAGATTTCTATTCAGAGTTGGTTAGACTTGTTGATTGAGTCTAATTCTGGGAGGAGGATCAAGTGGATGCTGATAAGCTTTTACATTGCTTAAATTCACTTGAGTGGGATTAGTGATGGTCTACAGATTAAATTTGCATGCATGGTCACACTATTGAGGGCTACCCTGCCACTATTACTTGTTGTGCAGCATAACACAGAAATTCAGAACTAGATTCTGCCTTTGGGTAATATAACATACTAACTGCTACATAAATAGAGCAGCTGATATAATCAATAATGTTTTGAAAACAGGCGCTGGCATCATGTAGCTGGTGGAAATTATCATTGCTATTAACCACATCTTTTGCAATAGTTGGTGTTGGCTTTGTTGATCTGCTTCAGTACGATGTTTTCATGTGTAGCAATCTAAAGAGCCCATAGATTAATAGCCTGGCCAGTCAGACGCTCCTGCTTTCTTTCTGAAGGTCTGCTCACAGGCCCATCATTTCCCCTGATTTTGCGAACATTGGGCCAATCACAGATGTAGATTTGTAATG
>OMNZ01070362.1:24140-37298 GCA_900303255.1 Lesueurigobius sanzi | reverse complement strand
TGCTTTCTTTCTGAAGATTTTGCGAACATTGGGCCAATCACAGATGTAGATTTGTAATGTGGCACTTAAATGTGGAAGTCTGGACACTCAAACTGCGTAGCATTCAGAACCGAATTTGTAACGTTCTAACTTCTAATTTCTTGTTTATTGTAATGTTTTTGCACACGCCCTTCTGAACTCACAGAGATGACTCTGATTCCCAGACTACGCTTGTATTGTAAAGCGTGTAGATTCATGTTAAGGAGTAGATAATATTACTGCAATTACAGATCTACTTAAATAAAACAAAACCACGTTTTACATGTCTTCTCCATCAGCAGAAAAGCAGTGCTAAAATATTTATATTATCTTTTCATTTTACTTTTGTGGCAAAAGGCAGTGATATTAATCAAACATAGAGACTTCAAGGATGTCAAACACAGAACCTAAAGTCACAAGATTAATATAATGAATTGTAGTTTAACAACCTTCAAAACGTCATGGATTTCAGTTCCATGACGTTCTTGTTATTGACACCATTTTAAGAACTTTTGACCATTCAAAAGATATAGCAGCGAACCTTCAAATGGATCGTACAAAGATCCTACATCATTTCAAATCCATTGACTTTGACCACATCCCTCCATCTGACATTTTGACAAATAAAAGTCAGCATATCATCTGAGGGTAGCACTTGATAATCTTTAGAGAAAATATAAATCTTCTTCATTTGTCATGTATTTTGATCGTGCCGCTGTGTCTGTGTGTAGTCGCGTGCCGTCAAGGTGACAGTGTGTCTGTGCTAATGTCAGCGGGACAGCCTCTCTCCGGACATCTCCGCTGTCACATCACTGACAAATCAAAGCGCTTTTCACGGTGTCAGCTTTACCCATGTCCACATAAACTGCCTCTATTGCATATGAAGCATGTCACCCCTCCTGCATTTACACAGTAGTCTCCTCCAATCTCTTCCAACTAAGACAGAGCTTCTTGCCACGCTAATACATACAAAGCACAAGAGAACAGACAATTGAATCATCCGTCCAGGCTTCGAAAACAATTGGATAATTGTTCATTGTCTTGCAGGTGGATCTATAAAATTGATGTCTGGCTAAAAGCAACATGCATCACTGTAGTTTTACCAATGATTTTTAACTGCCGCACAGCTCTGGGCCCTTTGTTTCACTTCTCAAACCATGTGTGCTTTCAGTGAACCGTATCGTCATTTTGCTCTTATTTTTCCCCCCCTCTTACCTTCAAACCATGTGACTGGAAATGTGTGGGAATGTTCACGTTGGTTGGTTGCCTGTTTACATGAAAACACAGCGTCAGCTTTGAGTACCCAGGTTGTCGGCGCCTTGTTTGCATAAAACACAAGCAGCTCCCTGGTATAGTGCTGAAGTGGTCTAACCTTTACAGCCGGAGAATAATTCATGACTTTTACACATCTTGGTTGCCAATGCAGTGTACTCCCATCTCGCCTCACCTCCTCTCTGACGGGTTAAGGTTAAGGAGGCACGCCTTTCAGCAAATCCGACCACAAATAGGCGCGAACCTCAATCTGCAAAGCCGTATCAATAACCTCTCCAAAATGTTGTTCTACCAGCTTCAAAATTTATCATAATATCGTATTACTATGGCAGGGATCTCCAACCAGTAGCTCGGGATTTCTACATTTCTGCATACACTTGATGAGTCACCTTTTAGATGCATTTTTGTTGTTCTGAGTAAAATATCTCCAAACATAGCAAAGTATAAAGCAGAAACTAGTACTGTAATTTTCTTTTATTGAGTTGAATGATCATCTTGACAGTCCTATAGGCCTAGTTACGCATGTTTCTTTGAAGTATAAGTAGCTCGCTGCCATTTTTGTTACGCAAAAGTTGCTTGCAAGGTAAAAAAGGTTGGAGACCCCTGTTCTACGGACAACCAAAACATCAATAAACAATTTAAACTTGTCCAAAATGGAGCCAGTGTTCCAACCAAAAAAAAACATTCCAACACATCACCATAGACATGAAAAGGAGAAGTGTACCTTGCTAATGTCACCTTTAAAACACATTTGAAAATGTTCATTCAAGCATTATTTTGTAAATTTCAAGAATGCCACTCCGAAGTGTTTTTTTTTACATGCTCACGTTTTTTTAATGTCCTGTAATTAATTTTCTCCCAAGCACTTTGAGTCTGTGCTGGCCACCTGAAATGTGCTCTACAAATCAATAAACTTAAACCTCACTTTCATGAAGTCACAGCATCTTCTTCTCCCTGCGCTAGCTTCCCTAATTGACACGTTCTCTTGTCTCGCACCTCATGTTCACTCTCTTTCTGTTTCTCCCCCCTCCAGTTCATTCGCCATGTCTAAGACGACGACAAAGAAGCAGCACTGGCGTTCCAAAGTGCAGGATAGCTTCGTCCCTCTGCTGGGCACGTCGGGGGAGCTTGGGATTTCGGTGGGCGGAGGAGCAGACTACGGAGAGTTCCCCTTCGTCACCTCGGCGCCGGGGGGAGGCCTTACAGTGGGGGATGTAATACTGGAGATTGGCGGGACACCTGTGCTCGGGATGACTCTGGGAGATGTGCGAGGGGTGCTCAATACCTGCCCACATCCTGTACGAATCAAGACAGTTCCACCAGGTAAAGACACAATTTGCAAATCCTCAACGTGGTTAAAATGTGCACTATTTTCCAATATCGTTCAATCCTGTTGGCCTATTGCTCAGTATTCATGTGTCTCATCTTGCTCATCTAAAAGGAGCTGAACTGTTTCTTGCAAGTCACACCTTTTACCCTCTTAGACTCCATGAAAATGTGTGAGGGAACTCTCACACACTTCCTGTTGTTTAATTTATTCATTGCACATAGCCTGAGAAAACGCATTCAGTTTTAATTCCCTGCCTCCCGCCTCAGACGCTTTCACTTGTTGCACACCATTGCACTTGCCTCATCAGACAACACCCAAACAATCTGTTCTCCCTGTTGGCTGATCTATCAACCATATTCATTTAATGTTTGTGCGGTTTCTCAGTCATCCAGGAATTCTCCATTGTGTAATAGAAATGTCTTAATATCGTCGACAAGATTGGGTTGGCTGATTTTGCATCTACCTTTACAGACTTCTTCTTCTTGCACATGTTTTCAAATGTAAGACTGGCTAATCACACAAACTAGAGGCCTATTTAACCATTGGCCTCTCCTGAGAAGAGTCAGAACTGCCATAACCACACCCTTTTCTTCTTTACATTTTAAAACAGTTTTACTAATAGCTGTAGTTTTTGATCTGGGCTGGGCCAAAACTCAGCCATTGGGTTCCTTTCGCATTATCATTATAAGTCCGGCTGCTCCAGTTATCTAAGGAGTCCATTGTAAAGGGGAGTCAGATTATGACTCAGCCCCACACCCCGAGTCAATGAATGCTTTAGCTTACCCTGAATCAAGGTTAATCTTGCATTTGAGAGCGAAAAGCCTCTGAAGATGAAAATTTGTGATAATCAATAGTGACTGTATATTCACACATTCGAGTTGAATCTACTCCTACTGTCCTATTAATTTCAATTACCAGTTGTGAAATTTTGATATATTTTGACCACTCTGCAAAGAGAATGAAAGAGAACATAGATAGCTAGTGGTTGTATAAAGCCATTTATTGTGAAACATCTGTGTTTACTCTTTTCAAATGATAATAATAATCAGAAAGTACCCTGATCAAAAATACATACATACCCCAGTTAAAACTTTGTATTGCCGTCTTTAGCATCACTCTTGGAATCATCAGCTTGGAGTCTTTTGTGGTAGTTATGGATGAGGTTCGCTAATGGCAAGTTTGAAAGCTTCCAGTTCTTGTAAATTCCTGGACTGTCTTGCATGAACTGCACGTTTGCAATCTCCTCAGAGTGGTCAGGAGACTGAGATGGCTACTCCAGAACCTTCACTTTATTTTGCTGTAGCCAGTGACAGTCGATTTGGCCTTGTGTTTTTGGATCATTGTCATGTTGGAACATCCAAGTGCAACCCATGTGCAGCTTTTGGGGCCACAGAAATGTTGAGGCTTGTCTCTGTGCTGTTTGGCATATTGTAAGTAGGGATGCACCGATCCAATACCAACCTAATTTAAGTGAATATGGACTCACAGTAGTGACATAGGCTAATATTGGCCACTAGTGCTTGCATTTTAGTTTGTGAAATACTGTTACAGAATCACTGATATAACATTATTTATAATGTATTAACACTGTTTGTTGGAAGTTGTCTATTTAATCTAACAAGGATGGTCCTGTCACTTCTTCACTCACTGCAAATTCACTGCAGTTTATTTGCATAAACAACAAATAAGTCATCTACTTTTGTGAAAATCTCACAGCATCGGTTGTATCAGTAGATATTAAAACCAAAAGTATCAGTATCGGAAGCAAAAAGCTGGTTTGATGTATCTCTAATTGTAAGCAAGATATTTTGTGGCATTTGCATAGTAATAGCTTTCTTCTTGCAACTCGACCGTGATGCCCATTTTTGTTCAGGTGCCTCCTTATTGTGCATCTTGAAACAGCCATACCACATTTTTGAGAGGGTCCTGAATTTCAGCTGAAGTTATTTGAGGGTTTTTCTCTACATCATGGACAATTATTCTGGAAGTTGTTGCTGAAATTTGTGTTGGTCTATCTCAGGGGTCTCCAACCTTTTTTACCTTTCAAGCTACTTTTGCGTAACAAAAATGGCAGCAAGCTACTTATACTTCAAAGAAACACATGTAACTAGGCCTCTAAGGCTGTCAAGATGATCAATCAACTCATTAAAAGAAAATTACAGTAGTTTCGGCTTCATACTTTGCTTTGTTTGGACATATTTTGCTTATTAAAACAAAAATGCATCTAAAATGTGACTCGTCAAGCATATGTAGAAATGTAGAAAACCTTTGGTGAGCTACTTGGAAAGGCCTGGCGAGCCTGGTCTATCTTGGAGATCCCTGGTCTATCTGATCATGGTTTGGTTTCAACGGAATCCCTCATTTTCCACTTCTAAATGAGAGTTTGCTGCTAATTGGCATTCCCAGTACCTTGGATATCTGTGTGTATCCCTTTCCTGTTTTATGCAGTTCAATCACCTTTTTTCCCAGATCCTTTCCCCATGACTGAACCAGAAACATCAGTGCAGTTCTGGATGGAAGATGCAAGGGTTTGTCAGGAGCCCACAAATTCACAGATCTTTTATACACAGTAATTGCGAGCAAACAGATCACAAGTGACGATTGTTACCTTTAGTGTGTGTACTTACTATCAAGCCAAGATCATTGAGGTATGTAAACTTTAACCGGGGTCATTTTGGTACTTTCTATTATCATTATATTTTGAAAAGTTGTTTCACAATAAATGGCTTCACACAACCACTAGCTATCAGTGGAAAAAAGTGTTTTTGTATTAGCTTTCATCTTCTTTGAAAAATTGCCCAAATAAAATCTAAATTTCAGTCAGGGTATGCAAACAACTGTATATAACCATCAGCTGCATGAACTGTGTGTTTGTTCTGTGGATAGGTTTGTGTCAATTAGTCCACAAGAGTCAAGGCGAACTGTCAATATGTGGGCAAGAGGTCAAAACCTGCTATGACAAATGATGCATGGGGGTGACGATATAGTTGTCTGTCATTCTCCCAGGGTCCTTGATGTTTAGGACTAGGGGGGGGGGGGGGGGGTACGAGCAACGGATGAATTTGTCGTGTCCGTTCAGAGCTATATGTCACCCATGTGTCACCTAAACGCAGCGCCCAATGGCCTTGCCCGCGAGATTGATAGCTGATTTGGCCACAGGGGTGTAAATGGAGACCTTTGCTCCCGTTCCCCCCGCTGTTAGATGTATTATCATTCCTGAAGTCTGCCCGTGCCTCCTTGGACGGCCCTGACTGCGTGGACTATCGACAGTGATGGATGGGCCGAAGCGCCAGGTCGCTCTATCGCAGATCCTCTCTCACTCACTCTACTACAGCAGGGTCTCTCTGCGAAAATGTGCGTCTCACGTCCCTCCTCACAGAGCCAGGAGTAGGTAACACAACGGTCAAGTCTCCCGAGGAATTCCGTGCCTTCTAGTGTCCTTTTGATCTTTTCATGAAAATGCATAAGGTTAAAGACATACTGTGTACTATTTCAACCAGTAATTAGAATAAAATACCCATTGCATTATTTTCATTACTAATGTTTTTATCAGTAACACAACTTTGACTGGGCTTGCCTCTCCTTAGCCCTGATGCTACTGGTAGCGGGGCAGCACCTACAGTATGTGTCTCCCTAGCCTCCAGATAGCCAACCATCTAAAATACATTAGGTCCTCTTCTAAATACTTTATTTTGGTATTGCACTTGTTTGCTTTTCTTACTTTAGTTCAATTGTTCTCAACTGGTGGGTAAGGACCCAAAAGTGTTTGATTGTAGAATCCATTTTAGTGGGATCTGGTAAAAACACACAAAAACCTTCCAGAGTCAGTTATCATAATTTTCGCTTTATAGGATTATATAATGTTTATTCATTTACATCACAGATATAGATTGTGGGCCTGAACGCCATACCAGTTGTGTACCATTGCTTTAGCTGCTTTTGTGACATACCAACATATAACCTGGAATGTTCTGGTGTGTGGCTTTAAGGTTGCAGTACTTAATTGGATATTTTGGGCCCTCCATTTGACTTATTCTGAGGCATTCTATGAGGAGCAGTGGGCGACCAGGGAGCCATCTCCAGATTGGAAACCAGGTTAATCCTAAACCTGGTTGGTCCATTATATTGACATATCCACCCAAGTACCTCAAAATATACAGATTAGCAATGTCAATCTCATTGTTGTAATGTAATCTGAAACCACTATGTTTGGTGACCCAGCATTTGAGATACAATGGAATTCGTATTTCCACTTTATATAATGAAAAAAAACTTTTCTTTTTCACAATGCAGAAAAAAGAACAAAAATCTGAACAATGGCGTCCCAACTGACAGTCCAATGCTCCTGTTTATTCCTATATAGACTGTAGCCATATGGGGCCAGTGATACAGTGATGTATGTATGTGTAGCCTGCTGCCCCCCACCTCCGTCATAAAGCTCTACCACTGTGACGCGTCCTAATAGCTCCATGGCATATCGGCACACGGCGGCGCAGACAGGGGGCAGGGGTGCGCCTCACGTGGGGGTGGCCGGCAGGGGAAGCACCGGCTGAGTGGTCGTCTGTCAGGGTGACAAGCTGGAGAGGCTCTCGGGCCATCTATAACAGCAAGTGACCTGTCATCAGCCTGCACAGCTCCAGAAATTATATTAAGAGATCACAGGGAGGAAACAGAGCCCCGGTGTCTTATCTGCCTCCTTCTATTCACTGCATCTACTGTTGTGTCTGCTGCAATTAACCTCACTCTGTCCTTTTGTATGCATTATACACATGTGTAATGCTAATTAATGGTCACATTTATAGTGCTTTTCTACCTACATTAGGCGCTCAAAGTGCTTTACAATGGGGCACCTATTCTGAAACCTTTGCTGTGTATGTGACGTGCAGCTTTATTTATTTATCATTACCTGTTTGCAAATTTATTTCCTTCCCTGAATTTTGAGTACATTACATTACGAGTACATTATCTCTATTGTGAGATCAATAAAATGAAAAAAAATTGGCAATTTTGTCGGTAATGAAAGGGGGATTCAAAGTTCTGATTTAGACCCCAGTAGTCTTTGTTTGTAACTGGATGCAAGTTCTGTTTTTTGTTGGTCTGGACACTCTGTCCCCCACTACAGCTTCTGTATTGGCTAAAAGGAACCAAGCCAATCATGTTAGTTTTTTGCCGTGCTGTGTACTTCATGCAGGTGAAGTGGATGGGCTAGTTTGGCAAGGCTCCTCATTCAAAACGAGCAAGATGGTGGATGCTGGCTCCTCCTGAGTCCTGGTTTAGTACTGACTGATTATGCTCTGGTTCTTTCCTCACATTCATAGTAAACTTTCTAATTAATAGTGCGCTTCCGACTTTGTATTTTAAAAGGTAATCTACAAATTGTTGTTTTTTATTTGTAAGGCTCTGTAGTACTTGCCTGGTAAAATCCAGACTCAGACGCTGTAGCAGTGGCTTTGACTGAGAGCTGAATTCTCGCGGCATTTGTGAGTTCACAAACACACGAGAATCCATCTTGTACCACTCCCTCTTCACTGCTCGCACCGAACCAGCAGTGGTTTGGGTCAATCACGTATTATATACCACACGTATTGTGGTTATTCAGATGTCATGAATGCAAGAGGTGATGAGCTGAGGTAAAATAAAGCATGGCAGCGCAGGAGGACGGCCGTGCAGACAACCACCGCATTAGAAAATGTACATAAGAAGTAATTAACACTACAGGCCTGTAAATTGTTGTGTTGTCACCTGAAACTCAGCAATGAACACTTCTCACATGTGTGAAAGTGAAGAGCGTATGTCGTGTGTTATATCCCAGATATAATGACACTATGGAGGTTAGGGTGAATTGAAAATGTATTAATTTACTACTTTTTGGGGGTCATTTATCAAGAGGGGTGCAAAATAGCAGGTGCAGTTAGCAAAATAGAATATCATTTGTGTGGACACTTTTTTATCATTTGAAATTGCCTGTATCACTGTATTACGACCATAGAGTGTACATTTATAATGGAGGTACAATTGGCTAGCCCTCCGTGAAGCCAGTTAGCATACGGGGGCTGGCTCCGGAACCCTGCACCGCCCTGTTGTTTGTCTTTTAATATTTTCAACATTATTTAAGATATTAACAAATAATAACTGGCCAATCAGGTGCCTTCTTGCTCTGCGGTTGCATTGAGAACGTAACTAGCACAGATACCATATATGGAATTAGTCTCCAAAATTTCAACATGGCGGCTGTTCAAAAAGGCTAATCTGCTAGCATGAATTGGTCGCATTAGCCTGTGCTGAACGCTATGGTGAAGGCCATACAGGCTACCTCTATTATTAAAATACACTCTGTGATTAGGACCCAAAATCTGATTTTAAAAAACGACAGAACTCTTCGTGAGTAAAAAATACGTAAATTATTCTGCTGCTGATCCACATTTTGCACTTGAGCAACTTGTGTGCAATCTTGTCCCTATTTGACCTTTTATCTTTTAGACTTTGTTCTGCGCTATACTTTACTTCACATAAAGGTATCCCTGGTGTAACATCATCACACCTGTTGTATTTCTCATGCCGGTGCTTTGTGTCTCTCCTGCAGGCTCCACGTTCTGCAAAGACCTCAGGCTGTTTCTGAGTAAATGCTTCACGCCGGGCTCAGTGGACAGTCAGCTCCAGCAGGTGATCAGGGAGAACCTCTACCTACGCGCTGTGCCCTGTGAGTTCAACTTAAGAAGGCCATATTCAATTAAAGACATGCATTATCTTTACTTTTGTTGACTATTTTGTAGTATATTGTGACATGTTTCTGCCATGATATCTGTCTGATGATATCCTCTACTGCTTTTGGTCTAGAATTCTGTCAGGACAGAAAAGAAACTGTGGACCTATGCTCTTATGCTATTTTTTGCAGATTGTGCTTTGTTTATACCTTTAATTTTGACAAAGATTTTTTAATTTCATTTTAGTTTTTTGACAGGAATGTGATTTATTTTTAGTCCAGATTTAGTCAAACTTCTTCTTAGTTCTTTTTGTTTCTGTCATAATTTTATGAAATACCATGTCAATTTAGTCAATTAAATCAACAATTAATTTAGTCACCTTCACAATTATATTATTGTATTCAAACATATTTAATAATATTCTCTGTTTCATGGAGCTTCTCCCACATGAACAAAGCACAGACCTGTTCCTTTGGCAGTGAATTTAAATGATATGAGGCTCTTTCAAACTGTGTCACTAAAGTTATGATGATGTAGATTTTTATTTAGGTTTTATTACTCAACATACTGTAAATATTTATTAATAATAATAATAATAATAATAATAATAATAATACATTTTATTTTAGGCGCCTTTCAAGACATTCAGGGTTACCATACAGTGCAATACGCAGTTTACAACATATCTGGACAGTTTAGTCATAATTTTAGTCTCAACTGGCTTTATTCAATATCCAATCCAATTCTGACAAATAATTATATGATAATAAATATGAATTTAATATAATATTGAATGGCAGAACGTATCATATCGTAATGTATTGTGATCGCAGTAAGAATCGTATCAGGCCCATTATCGTGGTACGTATTGGTGCTTTTCACTTGACCCAGAAAGATTGATGCGCTTCATCAAGAGAGCAATTTACGCACTGAGACCTCCGTCCTCATGATTCATTCCTCTATATCACATACCTAGAGACATTTAGTCAGTGTTGTGAGCCAGTTTGCCTTACCTGATAGCGCCTTATTAATTATTTGTTAAACATGAGTCTCTGCATCTGACAGGTGCTGGTTATGGTGTTAATTGGTGATAAAGTTTACAAATTTGTTTCTGCGTTTTTTAAAAACTTGTAAATCTATGTACATATATTCTCACCGTTCATTTCCCACTGAAGATGATTATTTCAAATTCAGATTCAGTTGATATTAAGTGTAGGTTGTGCTCTGATAGCGCACAGTGTTTTTATTGTTCATTTTGATTGACAGGCTCTGGAGAACTATGAAGGCTTGTTGTCACTCTGCCCGCCCCTCGAGGACGGCGCTTCTTGTTTTTTTGCCCTTTTTAGGAACATGGACCAGGAGCAGCTTACTTTTCTTGTGTCCTTACAGTTATTGATTCAATTTTTTTTGGCTGCAACATCTGAAATTATACAATATCTGTTGCAAACAGCGTAATGACCTGTGTCCATACAGTTTCATACTGCCTGGATTTAACTAAGCATATCTAGGTACGAGCCTCCTGTTGGATAATTGCTGCATGGGTGATTGTCTCAGCTGGCAGCACGGTATTTAAGCCCAACTGATACAGTGAGTGGCTTCTCATTTCTGAAACAACACCCTGATGGCACAGGCACAATCCAAGATGACAATGCTCACATAGTGAAAGAGTGGTTCAGGGACCAGGAGACCATGGTCTCACCACAGAGTCCAGATCTTAACCCTATTGAGAATCTTTGGGATGTGCAGTGACCACACTCTCCCATCATCAATATGAGATCTTGGTGAAAAAGGAATGCAACAATGGATGGAAATATATCATTAGACATTACTGAAGCTTATTGGAACAATGCCACGGTGAATATGTGCGGTAATCAAAGCTATTTAGTGTGTGACGTTTTTTGTTGTTGCTTTTAACACTGTTAAAACAGTTTAATTTGTTTAATAGGTTATTATTACAGTCTGCTGTTAAATGGCAATACTCCTGGACATATTTAAATTATGTGTTGTTACCTGAAACTTGATTTTTAACAGATATTATTCGCCACTACTTCTACCACTGAGCCTCTGCCCCGTTGATTGTAATTTCTTTTTTCTTTCTCTGACCTCAGTTTGACGTGATCAAAATGTTGTACAATGCCAGTCTGTTGCTCTACATCTGCTCCCATCTTAAATCCTCCGTTCATGATGTCACTGGCAATAACTTAAGGGCAAAGCGGTCGCATTCAGTTCAGCAAAGCTCATTGGCTTTTTGTGGCTGTTCATTTTGCATCATTGCATGTTCTTGCTCAGTTTTATTTGTTTATTGGAGGAAAGATCACCCGCTGTGTGTTTAGTACTATAACATGCTGTGGTGGAGTGTGGTCTAATCTTGAGCTTGGAGTTCCGCAAGTAGGTCATGTGGGATAGTGCGCCACTACTATACTCTTAAAGACAGGGATGGATCTCGGACGATGCCCCATAGATAGTCCTGTCCCCATCCCTGTTTGAGGCATGATACTGGTTTTCAGATGACCCCAAAACTTTCTTTACTTCTGTCGCATTTAGTTGCTTGGTGCAAAGGGCTAAATTATTAATATGCTACGATTGGGATAGGGTTGTTTAAAGTTGCTGGAAAGTGAACTTTCAATTCAATTCAATCATCTTCATTGTAAATTCTACTACATATAAAGCATGTGCAGAGAAACTAAATTTTGTGTCTCACACCAGTGATAAATAAAAAGACAATAGTAACAGATATGAGCACAACAGGGGGCAGGGGAAGGAAGGGGAGAGTTCAGCTTCCTGACTGGTGGATGAAGCAGTTGGACCTGTCTCTTTAGTAGATATTTGCATCTTCAGAGTGTGGGGCATGTTGATCTATGCTAGAATAAGAAAATAGTTGTATTGTGTGCTGTAGTAGCCAACATAGGGGGCCACAAATTAAATTAAAGTTTCATTTTGAATAGTTGCAAATCACAATCATTTAGCCAGTACAATATCGTTTGCAAGCAACTAAATCTTCTTGTCTGTGAAACCATAATTACAGCAGTTAAAATCTGCTGCTAATCCAGTAGTTTAGGTCTCTAAAAATATGTTCAGAAATGGAGAAGTAGTTTATATTTCAGTCTTTTCTCAAATGTTAATGTGTTGGACATGTTTAAACTGTTCCCTGTGAGCTGATCTTGGTCTTAAAGCTACGCATGTTTCCCCTGTGCACGCATTGGGGTCAATAGTACAAGAACAGATGACCAGTGTCTCTATTGTTTACAATAAGCAGCTAACCTTATATACAAAGAGTGCATAGATACGTTTAGCCAACTGTTCTTCATGTGCTTGTTGTTGCTCCATAGCTGTGCTCTGTCAGGACGTAATGGCTCTTCCGTGGATGAAAAGCAAAGTAAGCATGTGTGTGATGATAGACAACCCAGCTCAGGGAAAGTGCTTTTCATTGGTCAACGCAACAGGCAACAGGACTCTGATGAGTTGCTGAGGTCAGGGAAGGAGGGACCGAGCTACCGAGCTGTGGGTGCCCGGGTGGAGGTGTGGTGTCTCTGCCTCCTCTGGGTGCCCTGGCTCGGTGCCTAGTGGCTGGAGCTGATGTGCTGCTCCCGACGCAGACGGCTCCTCTGATGGTGCTTCCTTACCTGGTTCATCTGTACTCAGCCTGACTTACTGACTTATGCACTTACACACTACTTATATTACGGACAATATTTTATTTAAACTAATGGTGTGTGTGTGTGCGTGTTTGTGTGTGTGTGTGTGTGTGTGTGTGTGTGTGTGTGTGTGTGTGTGTGTGTGTGTGTGTGTGCGTGTGTGTGTGTGTTTGGATGGGTGTGTGCATTGTGGGGTGTA
>OMNZ01070362.1:4702-24120 GCA_900303255.1 Lesueurigobius sanzi | reverse complement strand
TATATGTGGGGGGCGGGAGTTGGATGTGTAAATTGATGTTTCTGTTTTTAATGTGTTTTTAATCTGTAAAGCACTTTGAGTTGCATCTTTGTATGAAAAGCGCTTTATAAATAAACTTTGATTGATTGATTGATTGATTGACTTTAGAAAAATATAATAATACTTACTTTATCACAATGCAAGGACATGTGGTTGATTTTGCACATTTTATAGCATTTTTAATACAATTAGATTTCCAGACTCACTTTAAATGCATTTTAGCATCAGGCCCTCTAACATAATAAGCAAAACTGTTTTGAGTTTACAATTACTAAAATGCAAAAGCTAATATTATCAAAAATGATCCTCTTATTGGTCTATGGCATTGTATTCCCAGCATCAGAGAGTGCAGAGTTGACATAACCTCTTCCGTCTCTAAGGACTTACTTGAGTGACAACAGAGTCAGGCTCAGCTGTCCCTCTGTAATCCTCTCAGCCGCTAGAGATGACAGTAAGATGCTGCTCTCCACAATGAACACATGCTGTCCACAGATGTGAAACCAAATCCCCCTTGACCATAGGGCTGCTGCTGCTGCTACTGACCAAAAAGACTATCAATTGTTTTGATATTGTATCAGTAAAAATAATCACAGATTATAGGATACTTAGGAAGTGTGTTTAAGGGGAGACACGGCAGGCAAGACTGAATTTTTCCAATTGTTAGATTTTGAGCCAGTTTGCTCTCTTCACATAATTACTTTTACCTAGAAACCAATATGTCCTACTCTTTACAATAAGGAGTGTAATCATTGCACTGATTCAACATTCCTTTGTCTCACATTGTGGCGACAGCATCTCCACTTTAGTATCTCCTACAGACTCCAAACCTTTCAGTCTTGTATTCAACAATGTTCTGAAGGTTTGTGCAGAGGGACTTTTCAGTATTTACTTTCTAGCCTGATTTATTGAGTTATGAACACAAATTTATTTACTAATAAGATATCCAAAATACCCTCAAATATTTGTAGCTAATATATCTACTAAATACATCTATACATTTAAAGCTGGCTCTATCCGTTATTTAGATTTTATCACCAAAATTATTGGCAATTTTGGCCATTTTATGCATAAAAAGCCTTATTTTCTATGTAAATATAAAATGACAGAAAACACAACACATTTTTTTCCTCATATTTATGTCAGTGATGTACAGCAAATGTACACCTGCAGTGTCTCGCCTTAAGATTATAGAATAACCACTTTTTATATTATCTACTATTTACTATTCATGAGTTTCCGTCGCACAATACCTTTTTATTCTACCTTTATTTAACTAGGAAAGTCCCACTACAATTTTAGATTCGGGCCCCTGAGGGAACCCAGTTTTTCGTGGTAGGGAGAACCAGAACACCAGAGAGAAGGAAATCCACACAGACACGGGGAGAACACGCAAACTCCACACAGAACGGCCCCACGCGTCCCAGTGATCGAACCCAGGACCTTCTTGTTGTGAGGGGAGAGAGCTAACCGCTATCTCCCTCCCTTCACATGAGACCTGTGGATACACTTGGCTTTCCTTTTTTATCAATGTTTCTGATATATTCTTTATGGTTGCTCAAATGGTCTTATGTTCAAAGCAGGTTTGATACCTTATCCCTGAGCTGGCCTCCTCCTACATCCCGATCACATTGTTTTCTTGATGGAGTTTTTCTACGCCGCTCCCTTCAGATCAATCATCATTTAGGCCGAGCGTCTCAGTGTAAACATATTTCTGAAAATGCTTTATGTGTCATTTTGAAGCGTAGTGCTATTTAGGGAGAGTCTCACAACCTCTGAAACCCTTTGAAGCGACTGTGTGCTCTGATGTCGCATTTGGCTCTGATGCAAGAAATATCATTACAAAGGCCCGTCAGAGGGCTGCTGCTGCACATAAAAATGGAAATGAATGGGTGAATTAAGCGAATGCAGGCTACTGTATCAATAATCTGGATGGGGGAATTAAATTAAAAGCAAATGGCTATCAGTGCCAAGGGAGAGGAGGGAGAAGGGTGCAGCAGATATCTGCAGTTTTGTTTGGCCATCTTTTTCACCCCCAAAAGCTTCTGAACTCACTACATTCTTAGCACGGCGTTTGCTCTGAGTAGGTAAGAATCATGGTGATTTTTGTTCCGGTTTTGATTATACATTAGTTTAATTTTGTCAGACTGGTTAAGATTGGGGTTAGGAGTAGTTAAGGTAAGGATTTGGAACAGTGATATGGTTCAAGTTAAGAATTGATACCTAATACTTTAATGATTACTACGTCATTCTAGCACATCAGCCAGCTTTTCATGAACCAAATTGCGTTTTTGATCAGCACAGCCCTATTTCCAAACACAGAAACATTTACGTAGCATTTTCAGTTGTACTTTGTGCATTATACCACATGGTTATACAGTATTAATTCCTGTTATCCCTCCCTCCTGATAATAATGAGTAAGAAAGATGAGATAGCTGAGCAGTTAGCATCCTTGAGTTAATTGTACATTGGTGTACTTTAGCAACATCAACCAATATGGCAGCTTGACTGATAAAAACCTATAGAAATTGTTTCTCCTGCATCCTGTGAAAAATATAGATTTGCGGGCAGCAAATATTTCTAGTTTTGTGCGGCCGTCTTTTTCATCCCACCAAAAACCCTCTCAATTTGCAGACTTTGTATTAGCTCTCTGAAGTACAGCTTTCTAATCTCGGTAACCATTTTGTGCATGTGCCCTTCAATGGCTCAATGTCACGTCTCTATAAAAGACTTTCCTAATTGTCTCCAGAATGACTCAGAGCGATAAGAAACATCGTCATCCGTTTGTGCTCCTTCCTCCCAGACTGTACAAGTCATTGTTCTAGCTACGCGTTTGTGAGACTTTGACAGACAGCTCTCTCTGGGTGTTGATGGGACATGTGCGTAATTACCTCTTCAATCCCTATCTCAGGCCTCTCCCGGGGGATCTTTGAGCGTTGCCCACGGAGACCGTCGAGAATGGGAAAGATGTCAATAATCCGTCCGGCCCCCCCCCATGCTGACATGTCGCATATATCTCTCTACGGACCGGCGCACGGATAATGAGAGCCTGCCTCATGCCACATCAGCTGGAAAGGCCCGGGGTGTCCTGAGGGGAGAGAAGAATTACATACATGTCAGAAGTCATCAGTGGATCCGCCATGAGATCTTTATTTAAAAATGGGAGGAGCCGTAAATCCTTGCATTGGGGCGCGAGGATGAGACCCGTGGGTGACTGACTGGTTATTTCCTGTTAAGCAGATGGAGTGGCGCCTGATAGAGGGCAATCAAAAGAGCAGCAGACAGTCTCTGAAGAGAGGAGAGCACATGCCCAGGGAGCGTGGTTACTTAGTTATTTCGAATCGGCAATACTGTGTTTCTCAAGGAATTTATTAAAATTTTAATATAACTTTTATTTAAAAAAAAGAAAAAAGAAAAAAAGAAAAGGTTTTTAAAAGATAACAACCATACTCCAAAACAACACAATAAATCCTTTTTTAGGTTTTGTAAAATGTTGATAAAATACTATCCTGGCATTAGTAGTGGGGGCTTTTGTAGGTTTGGGTTGTTTGAGGTGAGGACATTTAATAAAATAATAATAATAATGGCTTACACTTGTATTGCACTTTTCAAGACTGATTACAAAGTTTCTCAAAGTGCTACACATAATTCATTCACACCATACATACTCAGTGGTGACGGATCGGCCCCTCCGACCACCACCAACCATTCACTCTCATTCATTCTGACCTATTGTACATGTTTTTAATGGTAGGGGAAACCAGAGCACCCGGAGGAAACCTGCGCAGACTCCACACAGAAAAGCCCGTCCCAGGGATCAAACCCAGGACCTTGTTACTGTGGAGCACGAGTGCCACATGCCTTTCTTTTCAGAAGTTTTTTTCTTACTAATTTAGGTATCATAAGTTCTCAAACTAACCGATTACTACAGCCATTACTAAAGCCAGAATCTCACATGCGTCCTCAGCAGGACCATTTTAAATCAGACATTACTATTCTCCTGATTAAAAAAAAAAAAAAAAACACTAGTCTGACACTGTCCTGACTTGGGCCCATGTGTGAATTTGGCTTAAATCATTGCACTCTGTCAAATCAAACCAAGGGTTCAACAAATGTTATATTTTCGTAAATACTACTGTGACAATGTAATTTCCCCTGTGGATCAATAAAGTTTGTAAAGTCAAAATGCTGCATTGGGATTCCAAACACAGGGTGGAACCCCATTTTTCAGGTCGTCATTGTCAAAGTACATGTTTTTTCAATCACTGTTAATGTAAAAAAATGACATGAGGAAAAATACACCAAGACACACTAGGGTTTGGCCACAGGTGGCTAAATACAAGAGATGCACATGTGAACATTCTCTGTAAGCCTTGGCTGACTGCCTTAACACATATTGATTAACCATTAGCTCACAGCATGACCACACAATCTAAAGAAGTTTTTTTTGTTGTTAAACTAAACATAAACTATTGATTTTAGAAAATGTATGATGAGAAAAAAATTGGACATTTGATTGGTCTTGAGTATTATTGTTTGTGATATTTTACTGAACTGTTTCAACACATTGCATTCAATTAAGTTTAACAAGACTGAAAATCAGGACTGAATAAGTAAAAATATGACTAAACATGTAACTGTATGTGTATAATAAAGAAAACATAATTACCTGCTCCAAATCTGTAGGTATAAGATGGCACTGTAACCTTATTCTACTAATTTGTTACCCATTAATCCATGACCAGTGAACACCCACAGTGTTTTATGAATGTTCCTAAGTGCATAGCCTCTTTCTGATATTTACAGTAGAGCCCTGTGTGTGTGTCATTGTAGCTGGTACAGTGCTGCTCCCTGGACGTCCCGCGCATTAATCATGGGTTTTACAGGCTGTGCGGGGTGTGCCTCCCTCCTACTACTGTCCTCTGTCGTCACACTCGGGCAGAAGGACGCTCGTTTGTCCTCAGTTTGGGCTCGCTCGGTTCTGTGTCTTGGGAGAAAGGAGTTAGCCGGCGTCAAGGTCGTAGCGCGTGGCCCCCATGGTTCGTTCTGCAAATGAAGAGGAGCCGGCTTAATGGACAATCAGCCATAAAGAAGTGACGTCTTTCACACACCGCGTGTTCAGACTTGGCCTTAATGTACTGTGTCGTCTGTGAAAAGCTGCCAAATTACCTCAGACACTGGTCTCGGTGGTATCTGTGCAAAAGATCTCATCCAATTCTAGTCTCTACACTGCAAAAATAAAATATTGAATTACAATTACTCAAATTAACAATATTTGGCCTTAATTTTAGTCATATTCACTTGTCATGTAAAAAGTCTGAAATTGGAATAAGACAAAACAAGTTATTTCAAGTGCAATAATTTTAATTGCATATTTTTTAAATGAAGTACTGGAAGATTTGTTTGACTCAAATCAAGATCAAATATTCTTATTCTAAGAAAAATGACTTGTTCCTATATTATTTTTTTTACATGTATCTATTAATTTAATTTGCATTTTAAAGGTGCTGTTTGAATTATGGAGTCTGTCACAGTGTTAATTTTGACAACAATTTTAAAAATAAATTAATCTTAGTCAGTCAAAAATGTTATTTGTTTTTAGTCAAGTTTTAGTCAAACAATTTTTTTTTTTTTACTTTTAGTCTTTAATTCTGTTTTAGTCTAATGTTAGCGAGCAAAACTATTCCCGCACCTGTCCCCAATCAAGTCCTAATTGGTGCCAGTACAGGCCCCATTCTGAGCTGTGAAATGAGGTATGTCCACATATACAGGTACACACATATACTGAGATGAAGTAAATAAAAGTTATGAGTGTAGTGTCATTTTTACAGTATTCTGCATACTCTTCATTTATATTTGTCATAGTTTTAGCTTAGCTATAAAGCTATAGCTTTTTATATAGGTCTGCCTTTTTAGACTTAGTTTTCAATAGTTTTAGTTCAGTCTAGGAGGCGCTAAATACACAAAATGAACAATCTATCTAGTGATAATTTATGTGACAATTAACGTTTGTTTATAAATTCATATCACCTTTTCTATGAAGAGACTAAAATGAGCAGAATCATGCCAAGGCTGATTTACGCTACAGATTGTAATACACTGTAGCCAAAATATAACAGGTTTTAAATTAGTTGGGTGCAGCGGTTTTGTTCGTGCCAAACAGCAAACAGGTCCTAAGTTCGATTCCCCGGCCGAGCAGGGCCTTTCTGTCTAACGCTTGAAGTTCTCCCTGTGTCTGTGTAGGTTTCCTCTGGGTGGTCTGGTTTCCTCTCTAGGGCCAGGACTCCCCTGAAAAAGAGATTCTTAATCACTGTGGGACCTTCCTGGTTAAATAAAGGTCATCAAACAATCTGTTGTGTAACTGGGGCTTGGTATTCACTGCACCTGGTGAAAAGAGCATTCAGAAAGTGTGTTCTGTTGTGTGGTTGTTTTTAGTTATGATCCTAGATAGTTGGCCTCACCAGGATGGTGCAGCGTTGTTTAAATCTGCTGCATGACTCTCATCATAACCAGGATGGATGACCTAATCTTGTTGTTGCTGACATTTCAGCAATATCTTCCCAGTTATAGTTCCAATACCATCCGTAAAAAGAATAGGTTACCTTCCTATGTCCTAGTGCCTTAAAGGTTGTGAGAAAACACAGTTTTCAATGCCTAAAAAAAATATGATTATACACTGTAAACATCAAGATCATTTAGTCCATTCCAAAGAAAGCTATAGATGTTTATTTATCCTACTGCCTGCCCATGTATTATTAACTATATCCAAATCTCAAGGTATGGTTTAAATGTTATCAACTGCAATGAAGTAAATGAAGAAATGATGGTCTTTGTCGTCTTTATGTTATTTAATCATTCTGCTGCTTCATTGTACAACAGGAGTCAGCAACCCTTTTCAGAACCAAGGGCTCCTTCAAGAGCATCCCCTTGTTTGGTCACCAATTCAAATTAATATCCGACTTACCCTATCCCCACTTAGACTTACACTTTTTGTATGGCTGCTCATCCTTGATGTTTTTACAGATCAAGGTCAATGTTAATCAATTACAATGACATGCCATTGATCATGTGACCGCTGCGTCGTCGCTACAGTGATGGAAAGACTTTAAGACGTCCCCAGTAGCTCATAAATGTTTAATTGCATTCATATTGATCCGCCCATAATAAACAGGCTCCAGTAAACTATTGCATTATCACATTCTTAGGCCGTAGCCGCACAATCTGTCTGCTGTGCTTAAAAAAGTCACACATTTCTTTTTATGTATGAGCTCCTTTGCCACGATTTGATTTGTGTTTAATCCCGTCAAATGTTGGCGCTATTTATAGTTTGCTGACTTGTTTTGCCTAAATGCTGAGTCATGAACGGAAAAGGTCCTGATTAATCAACAAATCAGCAGCTCGGGAGTGTGGCCGTATATCTGCGTGTGCTTGATGTATGAGGTGATATTTTCCTGTTGTCTTCCCCGTCACAGGCACGACCCGACAGCCCCGCGTGGGAGAGATCTCGGGCATCGACTACAACTTTGTGTCCGTGGAGGAGTTTTTTTCCCTGGAGGAGTCCGGGGCCTTGCTGGAGAGTGGCAAGTTTAAAGGTGAGAAGGGGTCAAGAGAGATGAAGCAAGATGAAGAAGTCTGGCATCATTGTGTTTCAGGAATTCAAGAAGACAACACATTTTCGCTGTCACAGGCAAACCCAAGGCTAAACACAAGTAAAATACATGTGCAATCAACAACAATGTGATAAATTAGCTGTGTTGTGTTACATTTTCACTTTCAACATGCAGTATAACAAGTCATGACCCAAAAAATTACACATTTCAGCTTTACTTCTAATTTATTTGGTCATAAACACTTTTTTCCCACTCATGGTTAGTGGTTGTGCGAAGCCATTTGTTGCCAAAGAACTGAGTTTACTCTTTTGTATTCATAATGAAACAGAAACTACTCAAATGTCCCTGATCTAACGTTTACATGACCTTCAACAACTGCCTGAAAAATGTCTTCAGGAGCAAAGAAAAACTCACTTCAGCTGAAATACAAGACTCTGACAAAATTCGAATCTCTAAGAAAATTGATGTTTGTTTCAAGATGCACAATATGTAAACTTTTGATCAGGGACATTTGGATAGTTCCTATTTGAAAAGCGTATTTGTCTCCAAATTTGACAACAACAAAGCTAAACAAAAGCACTAGAACAGTAGAAAAAAATCTGCAAAACCTTACACCAAATGAATGTATTAAACGGTATATGTCCATTTTTCCCATTGGGTGTTTCTGACAGTCTGGCTCCATATTAATGCCACTTCAGTGTTATTCACATGTTGTAGACCCTAAGGCTCCACCTTCCTAAAGGTCAGAGTCCTACCTCTGATTAAATAGCTTTGCCGCATAAGCATCCATAATTTATAAGACTATAATGGCACCAGTGAGTATCGTCTTCACCTGCGCCTTCTTGTGACATTGACATGATGCCACAGTCAGAAAGATCTGCAGGACTGAGTGGGAACTGTTTCACAAGCCAACGGGCACTGACCTCTGTCTCCTCCTCACGAAAGAAAGAAGCCTTTTATGTTCATTATGTTTTTTTATGCCAAGGTCCCCAAAACCGAGATGGACCGGGGACATCCAACTTCAGTTCTATTTTACTCTAGCAGGAAATTGTATTTGAGTTTAGTTAAGAATAGAATTTGTGACCCTGTAATGTAGGGATTAATTCACAACGCACCTAATAAAGAACTGTATTATTATTATTGGCATTAAATGATTAAAAAACAATAATATGGTAGTAGGTAGGGCTGCACAGTATATCGCAAAAAATATTGTATCGCAATATTAGGCGATGCAACATCCGAATCCCAAGAAGCCACAAAATATCGCAAATTCACTTAAAAGCACTATACCTGATTTTTTCATTACAGCTAAAGAAAGAGGGAACAGGTAAATTGAATAGTAGGTTGTGGTCCAAACTCATTTCTAACTTTCCTCACTCATTTCTACAACCACCTTTCTTCAAAGAGATGAGTTTACATGCACTTGCAGGGTCACTTTTTATGGTCACTGTCACAGAAATGCGCCTGCAAACTCATGAAATTGACAAAATTGCTTTATATTTAGATGCACAGTATTATTTCCACAAATGTTTGACTTTACAATACACTAAAGCAGGGCAAAACAAATTTAATTCCACTACAATGAAAAAAATCAGGTATAGTGCCTTTAAGTCTTCCATCTGACTGAGATTTTTACATTTTTTGCCAACACTCTCTAAAACCAAACATACATAGTACTTATAAATGTGCAGAAGTTCAGTTTTAGTTGCAACTTTCATAATTTGTTAGCCCTGGTTTGGTTCTGATTTACATGTGCCCATATCGCAAGTTTTTTCAATATCGTGCAGCCCTAGTAGAAGGGTTGTTTTTATTGCTGTATTTCTTCAATTGCATTTCATCTCACTATTTTCACTATTATATTGGATCACAAATTGTTACTGTAGGTAAATGGTGGGTCATGAGGTCAGACAGGTTGAGAACCTTGGGTGTAGGACATGTAAATCTAATAATAAATAGAGGTTTAGGGGTAAGTAATGTGAACCACAGTGATCTACCAAAGATGGGCTCATACACTGTAAAAAGTGTTGCTTCCATAGGAAATAAAAAAATGGCATAAGCGGTTCCATCGGCCGTTTTGTGTTCAGCCAACAAACTTAATTTAATGTCTTGTTACTAGTAGTAACAAGACATTAAATTACACCATTGCTTACGCCATTTTTTTTATTTCAAACTTTTTACAGTGTATGATCAACTATATTTTCGCAAGTGTTTTATTGTTGTAATGTTTACAATTGACATAACCCTGATTTAAAAAATCTACACAAACCACACTACAAACGCTAATACTAAAATAAGATACATTTACTTGAAATAAGACTATTTCATCTTGTTCTGGGGAGGTAAGTAAAATTAGTTTCCAGCGGAATATGTATTTTTTTCCTCTTAAAGATACACTGCGTAGCATTTCACCCAATAAAAATGCAAGATATTTTTTATTGTTGAAACATCCCTAAAAAATGAACAAACAAACATGTGTCTTCGCTGTGAGCGGCTCACCTCTCCTCAGACCTGACTTGTAACTTTCCTGGGAGTGGGGACATCTCCAGCTCCTCAAATAAAAGCAGCCAAATATGAGATTTAAATAGGTTAGGTCCTCATCCAAATCCATTCTTTGATTACCCACTGCAAAAAAAATAGCATTTTCTGTGTCTAGCTGATCATTAGGAGCATGTTTAGTATTGCTCGCAACAGTATAATTCAAAATGTTACGCAGTGTACCTTTAGAATAAGAAATAAACATCTCATTGTACCTAAATTAAGATTATCTCATTGCACTTAAACAAAAAAGACAATAATCTTAATTTACTTCAAATAATAAGAAAAAAAACCCATCGTATTCCATGAGTAGATTCTTTTTGCAAGTCAGAACTACTTAAATTAAGGTCATATAAATCTTCTAATCCTCTAATTCTTAAATCCAGTCATTTTAACTCATCAAGCTACACTTTTTTCAGTGGAATTTTAGGAGTTTTATGCTGCATTCCTCTTCTTTCATGATCAGTTAAATAAAGTGCAGCTGAACTTAGTATTGTGGGTAAGGTTTGATTCAAATCCTGGTCAAATTAAATCCATTTATTTTTGAATAGCCCAATATCACAACAAGAGTCGCCTCAGTCACAGTCATCAAAACTGTGAAACAAGGAGAAAATGTAACGTCCAAACTAATGTGTTTTCTGCTTGTTCATATTGACATAAACAAATGACAAATCATACTCAGGCTACTACTACTACTACTACTACTACTACTACTACTACTACTCAAAGCTTAATCCCTTTGTGAATATGTACATAATGCTGTAAATAGCTGTAAATAGGTAAAATTGGTAATATAAGAGGTGATATTATTATTTCCCAAATGAGCCTAGCACATTGAACATAATCCACCCGCAAATCTAAAATGATTGGGAATGTGTCAGATTGAAGTTTTATGCAAGGTCTCTCTTGTAAATAAGACATTGAGTCTCAAGGGACAAACCTGTATAAATAAAAGATTACATGAAGTACATGTCTATCCAAGAAACTGACACAGAACACACACTCCATAACATCAACCGTAATGGATTTGGTTGTGCACAGCTACAGTATGCTATGTTTTATTGAATAGGATATCCTCCTTTACTTGATGTTTCAGGAAACTACTACGGCACACCGCGGCCCGTGCACATCAGCGCAGACAGCCCCCCCATCACCTACCAGGAGCACCGCAACCTGCTCCGAAACTTCCGCACACGCAGCAAATCGCTCAGTAACTTGGAAAAGACGGGCGATGAAGACAACAGCGAGGAGGACTCCGGTCTGTCAGGCATGTGCACATTTACCTTTCTTATGTGTTTTGGGATTGAACATGTAGGGGACATAGACTTAGACAGACTTTATTGATCCACAAGGGAAATTGCATTGTCACAGTAGCTCAAATAGTATCTTACAATAAAAATAACAATCTTTAATAACAATCTTAAAATAACAATAACAAAATTAACAACTAGAACTGAACTCTTTTAAGCTGCATACTGTGTAAGTAGCCTGGAAAGCCAGAATGATGTCCTTCTCCTTATCCAGATACAGAGGAATATCAGTGTGGGCAGGCCTCTCGGGCTTGTGCCTCCACCCAGTTCAAACGGAACCATGCTGTCTGGTTTATTTGCACTCACGTGTTCGTATCGAGCAGCGTCTGAAGCGTCACAATGTCGTGACTTATAATTCTGTTCAAATATCAAGGCAAAACCGTTAACAACATACACCGCTACTTCTTGTTTGCCTGTGTTCGTTCCATCTTACAAAACAGAGTTGAGGCAAATGGTGACCAGACTCACTCGCGGTCCAGCGGTGAGTCAGGATTTTCCAGGCTAACATGCACAAGGTTCATTATTATCATTTGAAAGCTAAGAATCTCCAGTCAGTGAGCTTTTACCTTCTGGAGGCCTGCTCTAGCACTAACTAGGATTTGATTGGGGACAGGTTCTGGGATTGTGGATGTAGGAAAATGTTTTTCCTACATTATGTTTCCAAACTGGTTTTAATACAAACCTAAGTGTGCGTCTCATTCAGCTTTCTGATTTAAATAATCGTCTTGAGATTTAAAATAACAAATGTAAACACAAACAACTTGATTGATTTGAACATCTTTACCTCAGATCTTGGGGACACAAATAGATCAGGACATACAGTATATACCTCACATATCATTTCTTTCAAATTCAGTTCACAATATACATTTTAAACACACCCATGAGCATTAACACTTTGGAGAAGACTGAAATATGATCTTCTAATAAAAGAATCTCATGCATTTCAGAACATGTTTATAGGGGTGTAAACTACAGGGATAGCAGTTCAGTCATAATAAGATCCCATGGTGATGGGATCATTTTCTCTCAGAGTTTAATATTACCTAAATGATGCAGTGTATGCAGTTTTTCATTGCGACCATTCAAATTCCAATTTCCATTTGATTAATTTTTAGCCCCTCTATGTGTCATTTTAACACCTTCACTGAAGTGACATATCAATAGACGGGGCGAGGGGTGCCCACGCCACTGGACTGATAAACGCTGTATCGGACCCTATCTATTCGATAGCTCCTCTCTCTGATACTCGAATGAATCAATCATTTGCACAATTAGTATGCTCCAAACTCTCAGAGGGGCTGTGGCCTCATCGATTGCTGGATCACCTCCAGAGGAAGGTCAGGCAGCGCTATGTTGTGCAAACAAGGGCCAAAACTAATGCACGGCTTAGATGTGCAGAAAGGCACATGTGCATGGGAAGGTGAGCTACACTGTGGACGCAAAGGTTTTCAAAAAGTAGTCATCTGGTCTGGGTTGTTTAGAAATGAAGATGCTAATTACCTGTCATCTAAGAACCTTCAGAATCAATCATCAAATACAGAGGCGAATAGAGATATCTTCTGTCCTGTTACCCTCTATTGTGTAAAGTGAGCAGGATGGGGAATGAAGGGAATAATGTAAAGGCTCAGTCTGTATTTGATGTTTGTCTCAGGTGCAGAATAATCTAAACATGTAAACACTTGTGAGATTCATTATTATGGTTGGATTCATTTAGCATTCTACTTTCCATAGTCAATAGCTCATGCACCGCTTTCTTACACCCAGGGAGCACATAGTTAAAAATCTTAAAGAATGATTGCTCCACTTGCTTGTTCTAGTTTATCCCCAAACCAGATAAACTTAATTACTGCAGACCAGAGACCCACATAAATAAATCATTTGACTTGCATCTATTCTTTAAGCGTGAGGTGATGCCGAAGAGAAAGTAGAGCAGTCGAACAGACGGTGTGTCGGACATTGGATTGCGGTGCAGCAGTGACATGGGGCGGGGGGTACGAGAGGCCTGGAGTAAGGACGTGCGGTGGCAGGACGCCAGGAAGCTGCACGAGATAAAGCAGGGAGGGGTCTGTGTGGGAGGCGAGGTACAAGCACAAGTCCAGATAGTTAGACACCGCACACAAAGGCAGGTATCAGCAAAAGTGTAGTCTCTTCAACTCTTAGTAATGTTTTGCGTTTTTCTTTTGTTTTAGTAGAGGTTTATGTTGATGTAATGTAAATTTGCATGTCCCAGAGAGACAACGGGGGTCATTTATCAAGACGGGTGCTAAATAGTGAGTGCAAGCTGGAAAAAAGCCAGTGCTGCGTACTTCATTTCATTACTTTAGTAAAGGTACAGATACTGTAGAAATATTACTCCAATGAAAGTAAAAATGTGCGTTACTTGAAGTATAAAAGAACATTTCATTTTAAATGTTGTGGATCTTCAAAAACATGAAACATTTGAATATCCAATACTTCTGAAGATGTATTTGAGTCTTTTCCTCTTCAGTTCACCCTGGTTTAACTGGTGCAGATATAAACGACCAAAGAATAGAAAAACAACAGATATATTGATACAAAAACATCTGCACAGCGCCACCTTCTGTTCCGGAGAGGACATGATAATGATATTAAATCGGAGATAAAAAACTACTGTGTACCAGCTTGTCTGCACTCTCTAAGTCAGTGGTTCCCAACCTTTTTTGTCTCACGTACCCCCTGGGCCTTTATTCATGCTACGAGTACCCCCTGCTTCGATGGTTTTGTTGATTAGTTAGAAAGTGAATGACAAAACTCCAATTTATCAGGTAAAAGACAGCTAAATGCTCTCTCTTTACAGTTAAATGTTTTAAAATGTCTTTCCTTTGACCATAATAATCAAAAATTTGTTTCATCTTATTTTTATCTGAAATTATTCAAAGTACAGTACCCCTTGCTAACCTCTCGCGTACCCCCAGAAGTCCCCGTACCCCTGGTTGGGAAACATTGCTCTAAGTAAGGAGTAATGAGAGCTTTTTATAGAAATGTAGTGGAGTAAAAAGTATTATATTTGTTTGTCAAACGTAGTGGGGTAAAAGTAATAAGTTAAAATAAAAATCTACTTAAGTACAATAATGCCCACCACTGAAAATGGCATCCAGCAATTTATGGGCGTACTGTACCTAATTTAACTACTGAATTGGCCTTTATTACAATATTAGGGCCACAAATCATAAATGAGAAAATGCTGCTTGACTAAAAAATGCACAAATGACTCGCTGATGTACTTTTGAGCTTGACGTCAAGATTATCCGGTTTTATGACAAAATCACAGTAGGTCAATTGTGCTCATTGGTTAAGGCTAAAACGGTGTCTAGTGTTAAATACACCAAACATAGCAGCAGGTTATATAATCCAGTGTGCAGAGAGCAAAACTTAGCCATCCTAGCATGTCCAAGTTGAGGTAAAAGCTTAGTTTCCATCATAATTGTTGTCAAAGGAAGAGTAAAAGAAACATATGGCAAAGAAAGTGAAACTGTGCATGTGCATGGAAATCAGCTGTCCAGTTTGTTTAGGTCTCTCAAATATATTTTAAAAACATTCATACCAATTTGATTCCTTTAGATATGTCCAATAACACAATATGGCCAAAGATAACATCAGCTGAATGTCCAATAGTTTTTAAATTAAAACAACCATTAAATAAATAAAATGAAAATACTTTTTTTATGAACATTTAGAAGTGTGAGAGTTTTGAGGAATTCTCTCTATTTTCTTTCTTAATTTCAATAATGGTGATTAATCATAAAAGTGCTATAGTTTTTCTCAAAAATGTACCCTTATTGAAGTTTATCTGGACTGGACAAAACAACTGTCATTATTTTGACTAAATATGGTGCTCAAATCTGAAACAGCCCAACTGCAACAAACTTAGACCAACAAATAAAAATACTTTGTCTGTAATTATGAATAATGTAATGCCAGGCCATTCTTTCACCTGATGATTTTGTAGTTTTGTGATTCCGAATCATTTTTTGATGGGTCTATTTATTTTATAATCTAAAATAACATTGAGGGGAGCCTTTATTTGCTGTGACATTGAGAACGGGCAACAACAAAGAGTGAAATCAATCATCTCTCAAAAGAGTCATAAGTAAAGATACAGTAACAGTAATTAGTCTAATGGCTTAAAGAGATGGGGTAAAGCAGAATCATTTTCAGCTCATACTGATGAGTCTTCTAAATGAATGCAGTCCACTCCAGTATCATGTAACACACAGAAACCTCCCATTGTCCTCCTTCAAACTCAGGTGTTATTACTGCCTCAGAAATAGCTTTAGTCCTGACAATTACAAAGCCCCATGACAATAATTAAGATTGACCGAAGTTCAGATTGCATTTTTGATTAAATCTCTACTAATTGCAAAGCCCAAAGTAACACTGCAGTAACAGAGCCATTTTGGAAAACCTCAGTCCTGGAACTTGGAAGAATATAGAATAGCTACTTTTTAATGTATTTTATCTGACCAAAGTTAGTTAGAGCCAATATACTGTGGCATGTTTTCATTTAAGACTTGAAAGTAATGGTCTGTAAGTTTAATAGAATGTACAGTATGTACACGTCTGTGCCTGTATTTTGATGTAAAATAATTATCTTATAGTGTTGCAGGATTTGTGTTGACCAATGAGACAAGCTTTCCTGTGTACTGGGACCGAGGAGGGGCTTTCCGGTCCAATCAGGAGGGGAGGGGGAGGTTGTTTACTTTTAAGAATTCGCTCTCTCTCCTCATTTTGCACACTCACAGACTATTACTTTAAAGGTAATGTTTGCAGGATCCACTTTAGCCACTGAGCTGTAACTACTGGAGGCCTGCACTAGCACTGATTAGGACAGGTGCTGGGATTGTGGAAGGAGGAGAGAGTCCCATTATGTCTCCAAACTGGTTTTAGCCCGAGGAAGTATGTGCAAAGTGTGGCGCTCCCTCTGCTTTTTGATTTTCTTGAGAACAAAATCAAAAATGATAAGAAAAAAAGATGGCTAACTTCAGATTATGGAGAACGTATTGGTAATTATGAATAAAATGACATCAACTGATGTTAGCGAAACCAATATTTGATTTGAATATCATACATAAATCATACATACCGTAACCTTTATAAATGAAACATGTTTGCCAATGCTTCAGAAACCTCCAAAAGCAAAAGTTGAAAGGGTCAGACCTGTTTCTGGGATGTTGAATTTATGTAGTTTGTGATTGAAAAGAAAGAAATAGGATTAAAATAGGGTGTATTAGTAAATGAACACTTGGCAGGCATGGGACAAGCTGCAGTGGGACAGGGCCAGTGAGGACCTCTGCTGAGTCATCACAGCTGATGGATGGGATCAATGACAGCTCTCGTGTGTCGCAGGACGTCCCATTGCATTTTCCAACTTTATTTAGATTCACGCTGAAGGACAGTCGCAAGGGCAGCCCCAAAACGATGCTTGTTTTTCCCCACACTTGGTCAGATTGTATGCGCGGCCACACACTGCACAGACAGAAGCTGCTTAAGATGCTGATCTCAGGTTTTTTACATGGCATCCTTCATCAAAGAGCTGCCAGCATAAGCATATTCACACACTGTTGTAATGTTTCTTCTTTATTTATTTTGTTGTTATGCTGCAGTGTCTTTTTTAATAAACTTTGCTTGTGCATTGCAGCAGGTGTCAGTAGCAGCGCCCCTTTCAGCCACAAATCGCCCAGTCATCGGCGGGCGTCCAGCGCTGAGGATGGCCACATCATATACAACGGGCTGAGGAGCAGCCGGAGGGGCGGCAGCTACCGGGGCATGGTGTTCGATCACTGGGACCAAGCCTTCAGTGACCCAGGGAAGTCCAGCTACAGCGAGTGAGTCTTTAATGGTCTTATATTAATGCATTACTCTGGTTCTCTGAAATACTTTGGTTCCTTTGCATTGTGTTTTTTTATTACAAATAATGAAAGAGGGAGCGAGTAAATTCAAGTGATAGTTCTGTTCCCAACACATTCCTAACTTTCCTAACATATTGCTGAAATCCCATTTCTTCATAGAGATGAATTTATAAGCACAGTTCACAACTTGTGGGGTCACTTTTTAGGATCACCGTCACAGAAATTCCAGAAAGGTAGCCCGCAAACTCAATAACAAATTGATAAAAAAAATGCTTACATTTAGTATCTTGTAAACTCAGACATTTGAGGAAATAATACTGAGCGACCCCTCCTTGAACCGCCACCTTACTGTGGTGGAGCACTCGAATGAACATAGGAGCTCTGTTGTCTGGGGCATTATGCTCCAGGTAGGCTCTCCCAGGGCAAACAGGTCCTAGGTGACGGGTCAGACCAAGAGCGGTTCAGAAGCCCCTAATGACGAGACCATCAAGGACTATTACGTCACCCAGAGGTGAAAGAGTGTCATGTGGCTGTCCTCCCGTGGACCCACCACCTGCAGGAGGAGCCATAAGGGACTGCAGCAGTGTGATCCAGGCAGTTTGGACTGCTGCCCCCGTGACCCGGCAACAGATAAACGAAAGAAGATGGAATGGATGGATGGAATACTGGGCGTGTATAAATAATGTATATTTGGCCTAACTATGCCCACCCTATCTGTGCCCCATAGAGAAATCCGTGAAGATCCTCCTCCTATGTGTTCTGAAGTCTAGACACCTTCTCCAAATGCTCTTGTGGTCCAGTTGTCTTCCCTGTGCAGAGTTTCCATCACTGTTATTACTTAAGATTGATACTGTACCTGATCAGTTTAGCTGTAGGAGTGGGTTGTGCGCCCTCTGGTGTTGTTTTGTATAACTACATTTTATTATTTATTTATTATTTATTATTACATTTATAGTCATAGGGGTATTATCTAGAACAATTCAGGCCACAATCCCCAAAATGACCGTTCGTTAAAATGTTTTGGTGCAAGCTACAAAACAAAAAAAAACTCTTGCAATAATTGATCTTTGTTCTAAAATACTGTGGTGCTTTCATTTAAAGTTTGGGTACCTGAATAAATTTTGTACATTTATTTTTGTGCCACCACTGAATATGTTGTAAACGCAGCAAAAACAGATCTTGTTGCATTGTCTTCAACAAAATTTTTATTGAGCAATGGATGATAGAAGTATTAGTGGAATTTATTTTGGGGGTGGTCGCCCTGCTTCACTTTGCCACCGCTCCAAGCTGTGCACTGGACCTTCTAAAGCTCCAACTTGTCGGTTTAACACAACACAAACTGGCTGAATGCAGATGAGCCCCACACCACTTGTCGAGACTATTTATATCTGCCAGCCTGATCACGATTGTGCATTCAATATCAGTGCAATGTAATCTCCATCGCTATTATGCCTGTGAAGAGGGTGACTTTTTCTTTCTCTGTGCCTCTTGTCTCTCAAAGCAGCCTCCCAATGCGAAGCAGCTGGCAGAGTCCTCGAGCCCCGAGCCGGGAGACGGTCTACAGGAATGAATGTGAGCTCCTTGTTCCTCTGTGACTTTGGCGTCTCGCTGCAGATGTAATTATTGGAAACACTACAGTGACTCGTTTAACTGCTACACGGCGCCTGATGCAGCCCACATATTTGTCAAGGAAGTAATGCGCCCCGTCAGCTGGTTAGAGTCAAATCACGTGGAATGAGCTTTTAGATGTGTATAATGTAACTCTAGATGGGCCGTCGCCACGGTAATACAAACTAAAGTCAACGTCCAGCTCTGGCGGCCATCTTGCATTCACCATTCTACTCAAGAAGGGTGTACATTTTGACTATATTGACATATTTTTTTTTGTTTGTAGTCTTGATTGAACTTGAACTGACAAGTCAAAATTAAACAGGACATGAACAGACGCAGACCAAAAAACAAACCAAAATAAGGAAACCGAATGCAGAACATGACACAGACAAGCTACAGAAAAGACAGAAACAAAGAATACAGCGCTCAAAAGGAGTAGGTA